>CANUEY010123388.1:0-11611 GCA_948099555.1 Croton setiger
AAATTAACAGCAGCAGCTTGCCCAAATTGTTTTACACAAAATATCTCTTTTAATATATTAAACCTTTAAGTAAATATAAATATCTACCTATATTTACTTCTCTCATTATCTAACTTTCTTTAATTCCAGCCCCCAAATCACTCCAGCACCAGCTTAAAAATTTTTTTCGGTGTCAAAATAAATAGCATAACACGTGTATGAAATTTCGTAAAAATCGGAATCCGAAAATTTATCGCAGTTCGATCGGTGACCTAAACCGAGTCTGAAGCTCGACGATTTTTACGGAACTAAAACCGTACGACGTCGTCGTATAATTTCGGTCCCAAAACTCTTTAAATCATGTATGGAAACATATAAAATCATATCAAAATCATTTGACTCATATTTGACGCGATTTTGGCATTTTCCGATCGCGCAGGTTCGAAAACCCTACTTAGCTCCGTTTGTGTCTTCCGACGGCAAACGAGCCTATAACATAGCTTGAATTCTCATTCAAATCATATATTATCATATTCAAAACATATCCCAATTCATTCGGTCGCACGAGCCAAAAACCCTAATTGGCTCCGTTTATGTCTTTCGACGATAAACGAACTTAAAACCTCTTTTGTTTATCATTTATGACTCATTTATATTCATTTCCCAATTCATATATTTCATGTAAATGCCATATATCATGTCACACTCTGATGCATTTAAATAAAATGCATAAAAATGCATGTGATGACGTCAAAAAGACGTATAAGTGTCGGGGGTGTCACAAACACAACCTTCAATTGAGGAGTTAGAGAATTCGCAAGCAAGTCAAGAAACTCTAGCAAAGAAAATAGCTGGAGTCTCATCAAGTACAAAAGATATGACACTCTTCACTAACAAAAGGAGAAATCAATCTGGTGGCCAGACATGAAAAAGATCACAAGGAAATTTTTATTCAAGGGGAGCTCAACAGAAATATTTCTAGACATGGGAACATTCTCAATCAACGGGAAGTCAACAAAGACAATTCCAAAAGAACCAACAATCTAAATCCATTAGACAATAAAATGGTGAGTGTTTTTTCAGCGGCAAGAAAGGACACTACGCAAAATAATGTTGATATAATAAACAGAATGAAGAATGTAATACAACAACAGAAAGTAGCAGTCATCAAAATGAACCAGAATGGGATCTTGAAGCATTATTTGCAAGTACAGAAATAATATCTTGATTTTGAAGTGTTGAGTCTTATGGAAATAGTGGAGGAAGATGAGCAAGCCTCTAGTGCTATTGAGTCTCATAAAGTAAATTATGAGAAAGATTGATATTTGATTCTAGATGTTCTAGTCACATGACAGGGAATAAAAGCAATCTGTTGAATGTTACAAAATACAAGGGCAAACAAGTTATGACAACCGTAAATAATAATGCAAAATTACAAATCACTCATGTTGGTAATATAAAGATTGGCTCGGATCATAATAAAAAATAAGTGCAATTAGATGATGTTTATAGAGTATCACAGATGACAAAAAATCTTTTATCAGTTTCACAGTTGATGGACACTAGTAAATTTGTTGTATTTGGCCCATAAAATGTTAAGGTGCGTCAACAAGTAAAAATTACTGATACACCCAAAATGGAAGGAGTAAAAGTAGACTCAATGTATGTAATGATTGTTGAGGAAGCCTATGTTGATAAAACAAGAAGTGATGAGACAATTGATTGATGGCATACTCGACTTGGACATGGTAACTATCATAAATTGAAGTTAATTATGAATAAGTCTTCCTTAAGATGACTACCAAATCTTGATTTTTGTACTAATATAGTGTGTGCAGGATGTCAAAATGGAAAAGCACAACAACTACCACATGAAGATTCAATCTAAAGAACCACTAGAGTTAATTCACTCAAACGTGCTTGTAAAAATAAAATAATCATGAATAAATGGTATTCACTATATGATTACATTTATTGATGATTATTCTAGATATGTCTAGATTTATTTTATGAAAGAGAAATCAGAAACTTTAGCTAAATTTAAAGAATTTAAGTTAATGGTAGAAAGTGAAGTTGGAAATACAATCAAAGGCCTTCCTTCAGATAATGGTGGTGAGTATATATCTGACGGGTTTAGCTTATATTTTTGTCAGTGGAAGATTTGGTGACAATTGACTTGTCCAAGTACACCACAGCAAAATGGAATTGCTAAAAGAAAAATAGGCACCTTACAGTGGTTTGTCGAAGCATGCTACATGCTAAAAATGTTCTTGGTCAATTTTGGCTGAATTTATAAAACTACAGCTCATATAATTTATAGGTTTCCACAACTAAAGTCAGGATCTATGTCTTCATTCGAAATGTTGAGAACACAAAGACTTACTGTAAGTCATTTTAAAAGTATTTGGGTGTATTTGTGCCCGATCACATAGAAAGTAAATTTGATAAAAATGCAACTAAAAGCATCTTTGTAGGATATGATGAACATAGAAAAGGTTGGCGATATTGTGATCCCAATACTAACAAATGTTACGTCTCACGCAATGTTGTATTTGATAAGACATCATCCTGGTGGAACCCAAAATATGTTGCATTACTTATAAATTGTTTATGGTTATTATTTTAATTATTAAAAGCCATTCATTAGAAATTAGTTTTCTAGTTTTCATAAATATTTTTCCTATACATAAGTGTAATAGAAATTATGAGAAAAATATAGAGAAAGAAAAAGAAATAGGAAAGAAAAAAAGAGAGTGAAAGAAACTAGAATTAATTTGTGAGGTGTGTGTGATGAGTATAATTAATTTTTTGAGTTATAATTTATTTTGTAATATAAAATTATTATTTTATTGAGTGTAATTTTATAATTGGATTCACAACTTTCCGTTATATGATTCCAAAAAGCATTGTTGGCTGAGGATGGAGGGTGAATTTTCTGTTACATGCCAGTCTTACCAAACAGAGACAGTATTCTTATGAGCATACCTGCCATGAATTCTAATTTTTTTGGCAATATTATTACAGTTAATTAAATGGCCTAAAAGTTTATTGCACTTTGATAAACTTTTTAGAATTTATGAGAAAGATGATAAGCAATAGATTAAGCAGGATTTGCAATTTTGTTTATTCATAACTGTATATGTATGACGTCAACATTCAAACAAATTAATTTGTGATATACGTTGAAATAAAATGCAAAACTTATTATTTTTAAGTGATTTAATTTTTAAAAATTATTAGTATCGAAGCATTTAGGAAGTCAGAAATGCCGATTACTAAAATACAATCTGAAATTATGTATTAAATTGAGTTGAAAATTTATTACCCGAAATTAAAATTACACCTTTTTTTTTATTTTTATGAGCTATAAAATTTTTATGAAATAATATAATTTTTATTTAAATTTTTTAGTAATAATAAAAACATTTTAAATTTTTTTTATTATAACTATGTATTTATAGTATATTAAATATTAATAGAGAAATCATCATCATCATCATCATCATTATTATTATTATTATTATTATTATTATTATTATTATTATTATTATTATTATTATTATTATTATTATTATTATTATTTATTTGTTAAAAATAAATATTTGTAGAATTTAATTTGTTGAACAACGCACGCCTCTGCCACCATATGCCACCAGAAGCAGAAGATCAAAAGCTCAATGTCTTGACGGCAAGCCCTTGAAAACATATTGCCACCGACTGAAGTAAAAGAGAAGCAAGCAGGAATTCCTTGCGATCTAGTTTCTCTCTCCTTCCTCTGCTACTGTACGTTTGGAAGCTCTAATGATCAATTGGAGACCACCGATTGACTCATTAGGTAAAAAGGAGACAAAAGGTATCTATGTTACTTCCGACTAACGGTCAGAGGACACTTTTCTGATCAAGTCGAATTTCGCACTACATTGTATTGAAATGCTTCCATTGAATTTTTATTAGTTTTCGGTGACCTTCAGAAGAAAGATGCGACCAAAATCTGACCTCATAAGCCTATATAATGATCCACCTAATTGCTTTCTTCAACTACTTAGGTCTAAATCCACTAGTCTAAAATAGCTACTTCAAGTTGACTAAGTATTAAAGTGATCTAACTTATATATCAAATTAAATCTCAATCAATATCCAATATGAGATTTTATATTGTGTTGATTGAACATATGTTAAATTTTTCCGACAAAAAATCAGTTTGTTTTTTATCTTTTTAGTCAATTTTTGTAATAACATATTAATTTGAGGTCATATTTGTGATTAATAAGTAAAAAAAAAAATTTGTTGATATATAACTTATCAATTTTTGTTGACAGTTACATTTGTCGGTGAATGGAGAATACTTGCTAGAAGTTCACCGATAAAAGAGAAGACTTTGGAGAATACTTGCTAGAAGTTCACCGATAAAAGAGAAGACTTGATGGAAACAGTTCATATACTTTGTATAATCTTATTGAAAAATCTAACATTTTTTTTACTATTATTATTATATGTAATGGCTTTATTTTCCATTATTTTGTTAAATTTGATTTTTTTTTACTTGTTATTATTTTGTTTTTGATAGTTTTTTTGCATACGTCCCAAATTTATAGTTGGCTTTGAGTAAAAAAAAAAATTATTTATTTTTGGTAGAGTAAAAAATTTTATGTTTAGTAGGAAGAGCCATGGAAGTAGGATGAGGAGGTGAAATCATGTGTTTTTTCCCCTTCCATGGAAAGTTTATTTATATTCACCATTTTAATATAATTCAATAATTTCTCCTAACTTACTTTGTAGTCTGTATTATTATGCATCAGTTATATTTGCCATATCTCAAGAATAAGAATTTACAATACAATTCTTATTTTAACAAATATTTTTATTTAATTTTTCTTAAGTATCAGATATGTGGTCTTGAATCCTGGTTTACCCGTTGGATAATAGATATGATTGTCATAATGTTCTTTTAGTGTGTCAAATTCATATATGTTTATCATAATAATTAAAAATGGTACTTTTTTTATAAAAAAAAATCAGGTGTAATTTAATAGGGGGAAAGAATACTGTAGTCTGTGATATAATTTCCTTTTAAAAAGATTTAACAAATAGGTGACATATTAGAAAGAAATAACAGACAAATCTCAAAATAATTTTATGTTATAATATTAGATGTAATTCAATGAGTGTTCAATAAATTTGTTTTAATAAAATATCATTCGTTTAGTATTTGACTTCAATATAAAGTTTGACATTATACCATTAAAACTAACAGTTTAAAGAGGATTTTTCTATTATTTTTTAATTTCTTTCAAAACCCACCTCCACAGATGGTGTAATGTGAATTGTTCCATTTATATATAAAATTCGTAAAGAGTAAATTTCTCAGTTACTCCGACTGCATCTGACCATTTATGGGTGAAAGTAGCAACAGCCAATAAAGTGCTACTCTGCCTTTCGTTTTTTTTTTTTTTTCTTTTTAATTTTTTTTAAATGAAGTGTTAAATTTTTTATATTTAGTATTGAGATTAATTAAAGTATTATGTACAGAATTTTATATAAAATAATTGAATTTGCAATCTTATAAAATTTTAATACAACTCTTCAAAATGCGATGTTAAAAAAAAAAAATACAAAATGACCATTATAGTATTTGATTCTACGTGTTGGGTCCCAAACTTTTATTATAATTATAAGACAACCACCTAAGTGGCTTATATACATCTTCGGAAACCGACTTAAAGGCCGAAAACTTTTTTTTTGTTTTTTAAAAGAACTAATTGCTAAGAAAAAAAAATTAAGCGTGGAAGAGACTTGAAAAAAGTGACAAGTTTGACTAATATAGTCATGTTAGGAATAAGAAGAACAAGTTCTTCTACATAAGCGCGTTTGAATTAATTTCCAAGAAACTTTCATGTTCAAAAATTTTCTTTACTTATAAATGATATGAAAATCCATATTTTATGGTCTGAAATAGATTAAAATGGAGGATTTGCCACCAGGATTTCGGTTTTACCCTGCAGAAGAAGAGCTAATTTCATTCTATCTCCATAACAAGCTTGAAGGAAGAAGAGAGGATTTGAACCGGATCATGGATCGGATTATACCCGTTCTTGATATTTATGACTACAGCCCGTGTCAACTTCCACGTAAATTATATTTATATATAAATGTGTAGATCAAATATTAATTATGAAGCACTAATATTAATATTACATTTGTGATTTACATTAATTTTGTGTTTGTTATTAGCAGATTTTGCTGGAGATTTATCAAGTAGAGATCCAGAGCAGTGGTTTTATTTTACTCCAAGGCAAGAAAGTGAAGCTCGTGGAGGAAGACCAAAAAGGCTTACAAGCGATGGATACTGGAAAGCCACAGGATCTCCTGGTCAGGTTTTTTCTTCAGATAATCGTATCATTGGCATTAAACGAACCATGGTTTTCTATACCGGCAGGGCTCCTAATGGTCGCAAATCTTTCTGGAGAATGAATGAGTATAAAGCCATTACTCAATCAATTTCTTCTTCTTCTTCTTCAACCACTGCTTCTTCATCCGTACGTTTATATTCTCTTTTTGCATATTTTAACTTTTGAAAAAAAAAAAATACAATGTTTTATGAGGTTTTAAAATTTTATATATCACCTATACTATGTTTGGAGATCAATAAATATTGGATGATCACCCACGGTTACTAATCCATAGGAATCCTTGAAGTAAGTGGCTTAGATTCGTATTTAAGGAGATCTAAAATTTGATGCGGAACGTGGGTTAGATACTGACTAGATACCGGCAGATTTTCAATAAATAAATAAATATCTGATGATGAAATTATCTTTACCTAACAATTATATGTATGTTTAGAGTTAGAGCAATTGAAAATGGTAATCACATTTGAGCAGAATTTGAATATTTACCTAAATTAATTAATTCATTAGCAGGAATTATTTATACAGGTTCAATTTTCCTCATTCCAACCCCTACCACCTCCATCCCATAAAATTTGTTATATTTATCTTTTATGTAGTTATTTAAGTTTCATCTTTTTAATTTTAAATGATAATTAGTTACTACTATAAATATATAATTATCAAGTAAGATTAATATAGCAAATATCATCCAATTTAGCCCTAGTAGGATATAAGATAATTTCTTATTATTTTACACAAATGGTAGTTTTCTAGGACCAAGGTAGTATTAACATTATAGTGATACAATTATTTCTTATATCCGGTACTTTCCTCAGCAAATTCGTGCAATATTAAGAGAAAAATCACTTATACAAGAGTTTATATAGACTATATTTTCTTTTTTTAAACAATCATATAGTATTGTCCTTCTGCTGTGTTGTGTAATAATTTTTGAAATATAATATTTAATGTTTTAAACAGTCAAATTTTGAAAGTTATTTTATTATTGTTCTATGAATAATTTTTGAGATAATTTTTAGTCATTTAAATAATACTTCATCAATAACTAACTAATGTAGTTTTTAGCATTTTATAAATAAATATTTCAAAACAATTAATTGCTATTCAAACAGTTAATTTGCGGAACACACAATTTTTCCTTTTTTTATACTTCCATTATATAATTCTGCATTTGAATTAGTAATAGTGAAGTTCTCTCCACATGATCATGGATATAAGCATTATAAATCGACCTAACAAAACATAAAAATTGGTGTATCAAATATTGAAATTTAAATAATTATTGTATATATTCCCAATGTTATTGTTGGATTATTGAAACCATATTACTCTGTTTATCTTATATATTTCAGAAACAAAGCATTATATGTGATTTGAGATTTGAGAATCATTACAAAGAATTTATGTTTTTGCAGCTAAGGAATGAATACAGTCTGTGCCGAGTATACAAGAAATCGAAAAGCATACGAGCATTTGATCGACGGCCATTAGGAATCGGAACACAACCAACAACATCTGATAAAACTCCTAATCCAGAAAAAACAACCTCAACATCATCTTCACAAGACACAAATGAAAATAAACCAGGTCAAGTCGGGGAAAATAGCAACACCATGCCAATGTATATTGATAATAAACCATTTTCGGATGATGATATACTGGATTGGTATTATAATGAGGAGTAACTAATTAATTATTTTCAATCTAATATACCTATCAAACTATATTTTTTATTTTTATGTGTGTTTTGTTTGTTTAGGGAATCAATGAGATAATGTGATTATGAAAGTAGAAATAATTTATTGTTTCTTGATTATGTATGTACGACTAATGTTTTTTATTTCTGTAAGTTAGACCTACCCTATTTTCTAAGCTAAGGATGTTTTTTTTTAAAAAAAAAAAAAATTAAGTGGAAGACTTAACCCTCTTTTTTTTTATCAAGTCTGCATCTAAGCTAAGCTTGAAAATAACTTAAACCATGAAATGTGTTGGCTAGTTGACAATTAAAATGAGTTGAATTAGTTGACTCTTAAAAATTGAGGATGAAAAACAAGAAGCTTATAGTTGTTTAGATTCTATTCAGTTATTAACTTCTCAAATTTACTTAAAATTGAATTCCACTAAATTAAACCATTACAATGATTTTTTTAAGTTTACTCCATATTTAGTGTTTAAGATTCACACTTAAGCTTTTCATGTGCTTTACTATGGCTAATAGAAGAATCCATCACACAACAAACATGAGTTTTAAGGTTCAATCAACATCTTTGAAAGTTATTAGATAATGTTATTTTATAAATGTGATTTCTTTTAAGTTTAAGTTAAAGCTTATTTTACCTGTTGTATAAAGGGTTGCAAATAATTTCTTGGGTTTATTTTTTACAAATTGAATTGTGTAGCACTAATATTTATTTAAATGTTTAAATGTTGCACTAACAAGTATGAAGATTATACTTAGAGAGTTTTGAAGAGAAACTTGCTTCAAGAATTGAAGAAGTGGAAGTTTACTCGTTACCCTAGAGTGCCTTGTTCGCTATAATTTTCGAATCTTAGTAGAAAGTTCTAAAAGTGTAGCGCTTGCTACTAGTTGTTGTCTGGCTCGCCAATGTCAGGCTCCTTAGACAAGCACTCTTAAAGGTTAAGTGCTTGCTACATCAACAAGTCTCTTTCACTGTCTAACATGTCTCGCTCGTTACGTGTTTAACAAACACAAACAACTAGTAACAATAGTGTGGGGCAAAGTCTGAAGTAGCAGTTATATAATTTTTTGTGAGATGTCTCATTCGCTACACTCATAATTCATTCACTAAGTATGCATTTTAAGTAAAAGTTTCAATTTAATGTGCAACAACTATATTCTCCAATTTAGGTATAAATACCCTTCCATTTAGCTATTTTGAGGTTAAATCAACCACAAAATATCAATTAGACATTTGAGCTTCAACGGAAACAATCTTATTCTCATTTTATCTTCCACTCTTTCAATAAAAATCATTGTAAGTTTGTTAAACTAGCTATAAACTCAAAACTTTAATTCTAGTTCAATGAGTGAACTATAAACTCAACACTATTGAGTGAGCTATAAACCCAACACTATAGTACAGATAAGATTTTTGATATCTTATCACCTAGATTAGTTAACCAATTTCTATCCTCATGTAATATATTATCTGACTATCCTCATGTAATATATTATCTGACAAATATTTCCATGTTTCTTAATATGCATATTTATGTCTATACATCTATATATATTATTATATATATAATAACAAGGTTTTGAGCTATATTTAGAAACTATTTCAATTTTGATATTTTTAAATAAACTATGCATTACATTAAATGTTTTTCAACATTTAAATATTTCTTACAATTTTCTATAACATTTATTTCCAATTTAAGGAATTAAATTTAAAATGGAAAGTATATGGAAAGTTTATAAAATATATGTGGTATTTAATTTTAAACTATTTCAATATGAAAAGTTATAAATAATAATAATAATAATAATAATAATAATAATAATAATAATAATAAATTACAAATAAAATAAGAAATTAAATGCTTACCAATTCAGTAACAACATCTTCCAACATTTCTGCAAATCACCATGAAATTCGAATGAGATGTGCAATTTGAAAAAAAAAATATCAAATTCACGCTAACCAATCAGATAACCTGTAGAAAATCAAGTACAGAGCTTAAACATTCAAAATAAATCAGGCGTAGAAATTAATGAACACATGCATTTCTAAAATAAATCACTATGAAACTCGAAAGAGATGTGTGAGAAATTATGCCTTAGGACACTGCTGCTGAGAAAGATCGATTTTTCCCCATTCCTGTCTTCATTTTTGAAATATGTGGTCTTTTTGGAACTACTGTCGACTTTGGTATCACTGCGTCGAGTCTTCTTATCGAATTGATGTGGTTTTTGGTTTTTTTGTAAGACCTGGTTTTCGAATCAACATATTTGAAACCCGAGGAAGTGGAAGGAAGAGAAGAGGAGAGCCCAATAGAAGAAGCGAATGAGGCCACTTCTAAAAGGTCTGCATCTTTGACGTTTTCGTTTGAGGACTTTGATTTCGCCATTGTCGTTGCTCCTGCAAATGGGTGAAGCAGAAGGGTTTAACTGCATTAAAGTTTTGTCAGTTTTGATTTGTTGGGTTTTAGGTCGAGGAAAATACAAACAGTATTTGATCTATCAATATTGGTTATTGATTCACAGAAGTAACGAAGATTTTTTACCCGTGCGTTTACATTGGTGATGGTGATCTCTAGCCAGTCCCGCATGATCAAAAACAACAAGCAACAGACGCATCCGTCAAAAAACTCCTCCAGCAAGATTGAGAGGGTTTTCGTCACAGCATTGATTTCCATTAATTGCATATTACATTGTAAATTCAAATTACAATGTTATTTTCTTCCTATGTTTTGAGTTTCCATTTTTGAGTTTTTTTCCAAAAATTCCCAAAATCAAATTTCGGAAGTTAAGGAACCGATTCAATTCTCAGTGTAATTGCAATTTACTCTGTGATTTTCTTTCCATTTTTTAAAAGATTTGAAATTTAATTATTTCTCTAACCTAATCTCACAGCAGTAACAAAGATTTATTCTCAGTGCAGTAATATGGGTCTTTCTCTTGGAATCAAAATGTATCTTCTTATGTTCTAGAGTTTTAGAGTGTAGGCTACAAATGGTATTCTGACATCATATTGTTTTTGATGTTGAGATAGCTTTTAATTACTTAAGGTCATTACTTTTTTTTTTGACCATTCATGTTTTCTTAGGCAGGTGGAATCTGATTTACCCAAAATGAAACAATGTGGATGATTTTTCCATGTATCTTGGACGTTGCGGATTCTGAAATTTTGCCATATGGGTGGAGTAGATATGCTCAGTTTAGCTGTGGTGTTGTCAATTAAGTAATTTTGCTTCTGCACTTCCCGTAATTGCCTTTGAAGGGCAATTTAGTAGAGATACAGGTATTTCATTATACAAATCGTTGAAGTTGTTTTAATGAAGGTCTGTTTAATCGTAATCTTTGTATGTAATTGATATTTTTGTTTGCTTGCTGCCAAATGGAAGTCTGAGTACAGTGGAAACCTTGGTTTCTACTGCTATTTGTGGAATGATCCACTCAATTTTTAGAGGCTGCACTGCCCACTTCTTTGGGATTCTGTATCTCTTGATCATTAGACTGTAATTAAGGTACACTTGGA
>CANUEY010123562.1:0-20714 GCA_948099555.1 Croton setiger
ATGTTATAGAAAGACCTACGGGTCCTATACAGTGCAGAATGATCTGGTGAATACTGCATATTAAAGGTTGATCTGCGGATCCATTTATGACCGACGATGTATTCCGGTCTTACAGGTTTGCTGGCCAGCTATGGTTACTGATATGCCGTGAAATTCCCAGGGTAACATATGGTCGATAAATCACAACCAATGAATAAGAAAAGACATGTCATTATGCATCTATTATTATAGCCTGAAATAAATGATATATGCAACCTGAAATTGATTGAGATTGTTAAATATGATAAATTCCCTTAATTGCTATATATGCTTGCTTAGCACTTGCTGAGTTTTGCGACTCATACAAAATGCATATGATGTTTTCAGGTTAGCTGTTTGAGTGAAGTACTGAGACTTCACCAGTTTATAGCTCAGGTCGGTACAACTGAAGCCTAGGCCTCTCTTCCTCTCGTCACATCATCTGTACTAGCTGCATATAGACTTTGTTTAATGCTATTCCTGTATAGCATTACGTTTATATTTTGGCATGTATATATATATGATTATTAAGTTTGAAATAGTAAAGCGAAATGGCATGTAAGTAAATAAGAATAATTATATGTGTTTAATATGTGGTATATGTATGTTATATGTTGAGTTATTATATGATGATAAGGTTTAACATGATAATTAAAATGGCAATATATGTTGTAAAAAAAAATATATATGACATGTTTTATAACGTAAGGTATAAGAGAGGACGCTACATATTTGTAGCAATTATATATAAGTCATAATAAGTGTAAATATGTATCTCAAATAAATTGCATGAAAAATAAAGCTTGCATGAAAGTTAACTGGTCGTTGCGACTGCTACACATTGTGTTGAGGGCACTATGAATATTTGATAACTCTTTGGATGGAACGCGATGACAAATCCTGGTCGCTACACATTGTCACGGTCACTACGAAAGCCATCGCAGACGTGATGATGCTCTGTTCTCGTTCCAGGTTTCCTTGGATGAAATGCGACAGTCTAATTGGGTTGCTACACTATAGGTAGCGGGCGCGACCCACTGAAAACAGATGCTCTGCTTTAGCTTTTAAGTTGTTTCAACATGAAATTAATTCCTAGACTCATTTCAATCACTTCTTTTATACCATATCAATCTTAAACAAGTCAATAAGCATCATATAATCAAAATAATACATTAAATAACTTATTTCAACACTCACACATATAAATTTTGCAAATTCATGCAGTTTATTATAGTCAAAGTATCAAACCTCTCTTTAAAGTTTTAAACCACTTCTCTAACTCCATTTCCCCTTTCCTAAAGCTAGCTTCTCCTATATATAACAAGAACTCTTTATATTTTTAGTTTATAAACCAAAATTGACATGAATTATGAAATTAAACTTACTTTATGTTGAGTATATATTGAGCTTGATGATTGAATGATGATTTTGATAATATACTAGCTAAGTTTGAATTGGTGATGATGATGAAGAAAATTAAACTTTATATCCCATAAGTTCAATTCTTGTATTTACTTTAATATGTGTATTTGCTTACCAAATATGATTAAAATTCTTGATATTTTCAAGAACTCTTGAAACTAGAGTAGGAGTAAGGGTAGAGATTGATTTTAGAGAGTGTTTTGACACTTAAGTCAGTATTATGTTTAAAAAATAGTTTGACGGTAGTGATTTCTAAGAGAAAATGATATGTACATTACCCCTAAATTTCAAAATGTTTATAGTGGTGTATGGCCTAATGGATTCAGATGATTAACATGTGCAATATTTTTTGGAACAGAAGGATTGTGCTATGATAATCGAATATAATGATAGTTTTGAGTTACTTCCTAACAGAGGCTAAGAAAGCTTAAATTTCTTATTTTGGAAATTCAAGGAAATTAGGTAACACTACAATTTTAATTCTATATATAAATGAAAAGATATACAGCGTTCATTTTTAAAAAAGGGCATTTTTACAAAACTAAACAAAATTACTGTTTAACCTAGCACAAGCTTCTCTAGAGAGAGGTATTCCAGTAGTAGCTGAGAAATTCTTCACGGTGGCCAACCACAAATGCTACATTAGTCAAACAATCATTCGATGTTAATTCTAAATATACAATTAATTTCACCTGAGTTTAGCCCTACTTGGCCAAAAAGTTCTAAAAAAAAATGTTTTGGACCTAATGTTTTATAAATTTTATTTTTTAATTATTTTATTATATTTTGTCGCTACATTCATTTAATTTATTTATCATTCAGTAAATATTGAAACTTTGGTTATAATAAAATATTTTAAGTTTGCTAATATTTTTATTAAGATATTACTAGAATTTTTGCATTAAACTATTTTTATATAAAAGTAGAAAAAATGTTGTTTTTGAAAAAAAATAAAAATAAAAATAAAAAAAAACACGCAAGCAGTGCCAGGTTTACTACTCAGAATAATTCTAACCATACTACACGGTGCAATTGCAAAGAAAACATTCAACGGCAGATTTACTTATATTATAACATATAATATTTACAGGAAACTGTTTTTTCCTATAGAGAGATTCCTCACATATTAACAGAGGAAAACAAAATTTAACTAGCAGCAGATCAGGAATGTGTCTTTCAATAGTGTGTCAGACCAACCATGTTCGCTTTCTTTTACTCTCTAAAGTCAGGAGGGAGAGAAAAAGAGACAAACTAAACCAAATTAGTCATAGCACTAGAAGCATTACTGGTCCTTGCGACTGTTAAACATTGGCTTCGCCTATAGTCTGAAAAAACAAAATATTTCAGAAAGAATTCATAATTTCAGTGAAGCATACCTGTCAAAGTAAGTAAGCCACTTACGTGAACATATGAGGGCGGGTACGAGAGAGCTGAGGTCTCTTTATTGGAGAGAGAATCAAGTTCCTTAATGTCATTGACTGATTCCCAGATCCAGATCCACCTCCACCTCCATATGCAGGTCTCCTGTTCCCCACATCAACTGGAATGGCTGCTGGTTTTGTGGGTGACCCACCAGAGATTTCAAATGGACCAGAAATATTACTGTTGTTCTGTCTTGCTGGCCATACATCTTCCCTAGGTCCTGGAGTTGGAGGGTTGAAAACCGGCCAATCTGCTCAATATAAGTTAATTGGCCTTGGAAATATAGGGGATAATTATGTTGAGTTCAAATCACTCAAAGCGAAAATTCTCTATTATTTAAAGTTTTAAAACAGATTCATATCGAATCATTGCCATTTAGCCAACATTAACACTCATCATCTGCAATATCTCTATTTTGCTGTAAGAAGAAAAGGGATACCTTTACGGATGGGGTCTCTGTTATCCATCATGGTAGTAACTGGGTTAGAGAAATAATCAGGTTCATTTCTTGAGTAGAAATTGCTGGGTGGATGGACAGCTGATCTTTTCACTGACTCGTACTCATTCCTCAATTGATCATACATTTCATCTAGCTTTCTCTTTTGCCTGGAATTCATATAAACCACACTCCCCGTAAACATCATGAAACAAAACTAAAAAATCCCAACAAGTTTACTTATTTACTGACCTGGATTTCTCAGAAAATTTTTCTTGGAGCTCCTGCTTATCCTTGGACAAACTCTCAATCTCTTGTTCCATAACTTGACACCTTTTGGCCATTTTTTGATATGCAGTATGCACCTGCTCCAGCTTTTCTGTGAATTTTTCTTGCATGGCCTCACATTTTTGCCTGCACTGAGCTACAATTCTGTTCATCTTGTACTGCATCTCCAGTTCCTTTTGCCCAATGAAGAACATCACACTTCGATATGCGCTCTTCATCACTTGTTTCATTCGAGAAAATGCATATTCGTTAAGCCTGGAAACTCTCCAAAAAACATTTGTAGATATTTTTTCCCCTGAATCACATTTTATATAGCTTATGGATTCAGGGGACAGTTTTAGTAATATGCTGAAAAATTATTAGTGGATTGTAGAAGGTACATATTTGAGGAGTTACTCCAGCCATAACCATCTGCAAGAAAAAAAAAATTATTGTGAATCAAAAGCATTAGTATTATGAAAGATTAGCAAAAGTAAAGAGCATTTGTGGGACTAATCAAACAAGCGGTTTGTAATCCTATTAGTGGAGAAGCTCCTTACATTTATCCATTCATCATTTGGACTGATATCCACAGGCTTCATAAGGCTGACAAGTGTTAAAACAAGATTAGAAAATGAAAATGAAATGTTGCAGAAGTTAAAACTGAACATGCATATTGCTTATCCAAAGGTTGGAGTGGTCATTCTACCGATTAGCTTGGAAGAGTAAACAAAATACACAAACTTGAGATACAAATAGGAAGATCTAGCATCAGCATATAATGTGATTTGACCAACTTAGTCTACTCAGATATATAAGCAGAGAATACATCTCTAATTACATACAATTAGCAATCCTATTTCAAATGATATTGACACCTAAAAGGCCCTTATGTTTAAATTATCACAATTAGAGAAGGGATGCTCACCTCTTAGAGAGCACTTGATCACATATTGGACATGCAGCATCATTAGCAAGAATCTTGCCAGCATCTTCAGTGCCTACAACCTTGTTAAGAGAACTATATGCGAATGTACATAGTTACTCACAAGTAAAAAAAAAAAAAAAAAGAAGAAAAGAACATAAAAGTAGAACAAAAAGAAAGAATCATAATCTACAGTTGGATACACAAGAGATGACCACAAGTAGTAGTAATAGCTCGTCCTTCTAGTTCTCTCCAGCACGCGTTGCATCTCATTTTCTACTTCAATTACAAGGATTCATCCGTAATAAAATCTGGACATTGCAACTGATCACTCATAGGAAACAAAATTTGCATCAGTATTGAGTTTGACAGGACAAGAAATTTCTGTTAAACGATAACAACCATAATATCAGACTCTAGTTTAAACAGTGCTAAAAGGAAATGCACGTACTAACATTAATTTCCCTAAAAATTCCACCCTCTATCAATCAAAAACACAGTTACGATATCGGACAACTAGAGAATCTTTGGCGAAATTTAAATTTGAATGAACAACCTCAAATGTGAGAAGATCGATTTAATTGGCAAAATTTAAATCAGCAGAAATTCAGTAGCAGTAGATCCAGAAACCTGATTGATAATTCGAGAAGAGCAGTACATTTTCGAATTAATCATGCAACTCCAGAATTGCAACTATTTTTCGGATCAGGTGGTCATAAGCTCATAATAACGGACAAAACAAATTCAACATTCCAAGGACAGAAAAGTTATAGAATACGAATCTATATCAACATTTAAAATAAGAGCAACTCGTGAATCAAAATAAGAGGAAGAGAACAGACAAGTGAAAACAAATATATAATGATTTCGACAAACAATGACGGACTGAAAGAAGAAGAAGATACACGATTCTTACCAAATTAGGGCTTAAAATGAAAACTTAGGGGCAGCGGCTCTTGATCAAACTGCAAATCACTGAAAATTTGAAAGCTACAGCGTCAAATCCGACATGAATAGATAAGAAAATGAAAACCGAAATAGATTTGAGCACATTCTAAGATACTTAAATCAGATTCTTCATCAGGATATGGGATTGTGGCGAATATTTACTCTCTGTTCTCTATGATTTTCGAAGGAGAGGAGATGGCGGCAAATGCAGTTTTTGAAGTTCCTCGTTTTGAAAACTGTTTTAAATGCGAGCTAAACTTTACTGCTGTCGCAAGTCGCAACTTGAGAGAGTTACAGCGAAGTGATGGCATCTAACGGTGTCGATTTGTTAATACTCCGTCCACTACCTCATGAAACGAGGCAATTTCCCAACCTAATGTTAAAATTCAAACAGTGGAAATAAAATGGGTTAAATTTTTGAATTGGGGACAAGCATGTGAACTCCAGCTTGACATGATAGGTATGTGAAATAATGTGCATCGCGCCTAAATTTGAAAAAGAAAAAAGACACGTGTTAACACCGGAGAAATTTTTTTTTAAATTCACTAATGAGCTTCTTTCACGTGTATTAGTGCTGACAAAATGTGCAGAAAATGTGAACTTATTGTGAATAAAAAAAATAGACAAACTCAGAATAGTTACGAGAAAAAAATTTGAAGTTTTATAGGAGGGTGTATTGTTTCAGTATTATTGAAAAATATTTTCTGTATAGATTTTATTACAATTGTTGAAAATGACATACACTGCTCCATTTCCGTTAAATATATGCTGGAACAGTGCACTTACACTCGTGGATGGTGTAGTTGGTTTGGATTAAAGTCGCGTTGACGCAACAATATGCATCGATACTCAATTGTCTTTCAATCAACTTGTTGATCGGGTATGCAGAGTTAGTCGACTCAACTGATGTGCAGCAGACTATCGTATCTCTCCTTGTCTCGGAACACGTGAATCGATCTGTGTCCCCATTGAAGGAACAACAGATCACGGCTAGCAGGCCCCTGATCTAACATGCGTTACTGCTGCGAACTAAGAACTTCTCTTAGCTCCGTTGCATATTGTATTTGCAAATAATTTTTTAATTATTTTCAAAATTCCTATTTCTATTGGCATTTATTTTTTAAAAATATTTTTTAAAGTAATATATTTTCTATCTAACATACACATACTGTTATTTTTGCATATAAATTTTTTTCCCCACATACAAATATACTTCAAACATCATTATCACAGACAAATTATTTTTCACAAACAAATTCTTTTTTGCAACTAAACAGCATAAATATTATCGCAAATACAATTTCTATTACGCATACAAACTCTAATCCTACAAACTACCTAAAATATTATTTTATTTAAATATATTAGCATAAACGAATATTATTTTAAATTGAAGATAAATTTACAACTAATACAAATAATAAAAAATATACAAAAAAAAAGAGAATTCAAATTAAAAAACACACATTTTTCTCACAAAATGGATAATCGAAGTAGTGACTTGCCGTTGAAAAATCCGAAGACTATTGATTGGTCAATGAGAACGTCTGAAATTGCTGGTAAGTATTTGGTGGTAAGATGAACAGTGAACGGTAAAAGAAAATGGCAGTTTGGTTATTCAAAGGAGTTCGCATAACAAGTATGCGAACTCCAATTAATTTTGAAATGGGCTCGCATACTCGTTATGCGAACTCTTTGCGCAGACCAATGACCATTATCTCTGATTTGTTCTTACACACGCGCTCTAATCCAAGATTAACACAATTAATGTCCATTAGTTCGTATATCTGGTATGCGAACTTGCATTTTAAATAAAAAAAATTGACTAGTTCATATATCCAATTTCCTAACTTCCTTAGTTAGGAATGCAAACACATTCGGTGATGTCCAAATTCAAATTTTTAACACCTTATTGATAATTGATTGCATGAAATGGTATTTCCTGCCACAGAATTGATTTTTTTTAGAAGGAAATGATTATAAAATTACTACTTTAGTAGCAATAAGGGAAATTATTCCTTAGTTTTAAGCACTTTTAGAAATTTTTTATAAATATATTCTTATTTAAATTATTTTCTTGAAATAAATTTATTTTCTTTTATTTACTCAAGTGCCCTATGCCTAAGTACCATTGCCGAAACCATCGGTTGCCGGGCGCTGCCACTGCAAGTCGCCGATAAATAAATTTATTTACATTTATTTTCTTCCAATCACCGTCATCTTTAGCCGCCGGAAAAAAATTTATTTCCTTTTATTTCCCACTCCTTTCAGCCACCATTTTTCATAGCAAACTTACCTAAATATTTTTTTTTCTTAATAAAATTAGATAAATAAATTTATTTTTTTATATTTCTCATTACTTTTAGGATCAATTTGTTAAAGTATAAGAATTTTAGGAGTTAGTTTGTAATTTTTTAAAAAATTGAGAGTTGGACGGGATTCTTTCCATTAATCTTCTTCTAACTCATAAAAATGACCTAGCCGTCATAAGAAAAGCTCCATAATTGGTTGTGCTTCCCGTCGCTGGCAAGCTCAGCAGTATAAAGTGAGGATTTCACCTCTCGAAATAATCAAAGACGTGATTGTTGTTATAGTTGTGTTCTTCAGAGAGATGGTGCTAGATAAATCTAGTGTATCATCCACGACTACCAAACAACCACGACGGATGATGCAACGACTGCATCATCGATGATGTTGCAAGAACGTCAGAAGTTGGTTGGACGCACATCAAATGGTGACAATGGAATCAAGTGCAGTGACAGCAGTGGTTACGTTTAGTTCGATTGAAATCAGAAGTGAGAGATGCATGTGTATTTCAAGAGTAGTTGTGAAATATTTCAAAAATTTGTATGTCCTGTAAAATATATTTTATGACATTTTCTAAATATAAACATTGTTTTTTTATATTTCGTAAGTTTGCTCTAGCAATAATATACTATTTGCCTTTTCAAAAGAAAATCATAATTTTATTTTCACATTTTTATCTAATATACGTATTTCTAAAAATATACTATCTTATCTCCCTTTTTTTAATTTCATCCAATAAAACTGTCTTCCTGTAAAATTTAAACAACTATTCCTTTAAGTTTCTAATTGGATGACCTTTAGTGAGAAATTTATGGACTAAGTTGTAATTTAAAAAAAAAAAAAAAAAAAACATGCTCCTTCTTCCTAAAAAAGACCCGATCGTGGTACCATCCGCTACCACATATGTACTCATCGATCGAAATGTGAAGCATACAAATTTCAAGATCCAAAAACCTAAAAAATTATAAAACTAAAAATTAAAACAAAAATTGAAAACAGGTCTTCAATTCAAGGCCATAAGACAACTTAGGCTCAAACACATTTTCGTCAACAATCTGGGCATCAACCTGCTTCCTATAACTCATCAATGGGTTTTTGAGGATTAAAAGATACAGCAGCAGGACAAGAAGTGGAAAAAGAAGAAGATGACAAAGATTTAGGATATTTGTTTGGTTAATGTTAGTTTAGTTAAAGCTATTAAGGGTTTTTTTTTTTTTTTTATTTTATAGTGTTGGAATTTAGTTATTGGTTTCAAGAAGACAGAAAAGAAGAAAACAGGGCGCACGGGAATCTCAATTACAAACGGTGGGATGCAATGCAGGTAGCTATCGGTGACGACAGAGGTGGTGGCTGAGCGATGCGCGATGAGGAGTTTCGATCGTCGGGTTGAGGAAGAATGAACTAATATTTTCTTTTTTTTTTTAATTAAAATTGTAAAGTTGCAATTTAGTTCAGTTGTTTACCACTAACCCAGTTGTAACGTCAATTTTTTAATAAATTTAAGGGAAAAATAAACAATTTTGTTTGATGGAATAAAAAGAATGATAAAATTGTATATTTTTAAAATATAGGGATAAAGAAATAAAATTAATTTTTTCAAAAAGAAATAATAAACTCTTTCCTCTATAAATATAAAATCATTTTCATTTTCACATTAAAAAACCAATTAATTTTATTTTCGATAACAATATAACATTAAATTATGATTCCATTATTTTTACTATTTATAGCTTCAACATTTTCATTAATTTATGATAAAAAATAAAAATATTAATATTTTCAACATTTTTCATTTCATTTTAAGATCGAACCTAATGCTTTTGCTAATTGAATTTTCAAACCCAAATATTATGATAATACAGATTTTCTTTTAACTACTTTGGTTCTTACCCAAGCTTCATTTGGAAGAGTATATTATTTACAAGCAAATGTTAAAAGCAAGGTCATATCGTGTGAAATCTTGTTTGTGGATTTCATATATTGAGTCTTATTAATAATGAATGGAGGGTCAGATATGATGTTAACTAATTCAAGGGATTGTAATTTCAATAACATTGTTGATCTCTTGACTCTTAAAGAAACAAGTGCTCTTAATTTTCCTCTAAGTTGTACTACTGATCATCTTTTGATTTGAAAGTTAAGATAATAGAGGTTGCTTTACTATTAAGTCATGCTATTATCTACGCCAGAAATTGTCTCACCTTGTGTCCATCTTATTTCAATATAAATCTTCTGGTTCATCTTTTCTATACTATAATAAGCTAGATTAGTTAGGATCGTGTTTCTTTCTTTGTTGTAAGAAGATGTACATAATAAGTTTATATTTAAAGGATAATTAATATTTGTGTGTACACAGGTTGTGCAGGTCTATTCCCTTTTTTTGGTATTTTTATTTTTTTTTTCTTTCAAGTTTTGTATTTTGTTTTATGATTTGTCTTTTATTTTTATTTTTTTTTTGATGTTTTGTTAATTTATTGAAAAAATAGATATTTCATTTGAATTTTTGAATTGTATATTGTATAATTCACGCAAAGAGTGGATTTAAAAATATTTATCCCAACCCCAATAACTTTGATCTTTCAAACAAGTTATTTTCTATTGGTATGTTTCTTTTATTCCATTTTCTTATTATTTTTAATTTAAAATATAAAATTTCAGCAGTGAAGTATATACTCATGTTTCATTACATCAAACATAGCTGTTATATATAATTTCACGTATTTGCAATGAACACACTCACACCTTTTATATAATTTAGGAAATTATATAAGTCATAGCTTGAATTTTGCTACAAAATGAATTTTACATTAAAATATAAAAGAATAAAAATGGCGAAATATAAAAAGAGATGATAAAAATATAATCAACAGAAAAATATCTATATATATATAACAATGTTTTTTTCTAAATTTAAAAATTATTTCTAAATTAATATTATTAAATACAATTCATTTTAATTTTATATCTGTATTTAATTTAACTACGTCAAAATTTAAATTTATATCTCCATTTAATTTAATTAAATCAAATTTAAATTTCTACTTTAAAAGGAAATTTATTTTAATAGTTTTGAATTAAACATTAAATTTCAAAAACAAATTTTGTTTTAATGATTTTGAATTAAATATTAATTTTAAGAACAAATTTTTTATCAGTAATAATTAATAATTTTTATTTTTAAACTTTTTACTATGTTTAAAAAAAATTTCTTAAAATATTTTTGTTAAAATTCTATACAACCTTTGTAAAAATATAAATAAATTAACCAATTATAATTTATTCTTTTAAATAAAACGATTATAATTTATTGAAAATAATTTTTTTTAGAATCTATATATATAATATAACAAGATTTTGAGTTAAATTTGAAAATTATTTCTAAATTGATGTTATTAAATACAACTTATTTTAATTTTATATTTCCACTTAATTTAATTACATCAAATTTAAATTTATATCTTTATTTAATTTAACTATATCAAATTTAAATTTGAATTTTTACTTCAAAAGGAAAATTATTTAATGGTTTTGAATTAAACATTAAATTTCAAAACCAAATTTTGTTTTAATGGTTTTAAATTAAATATTTAATTTTAAGACAAAATTTTTTGTCAGCAATAATTAATACATTCTGTTTTTAAATTTTTGCTATATTTTCTTGATTTCCTATTCTGATACTTTATAAAAAAAAAATTTAAAATATATTTATTAAAATCCTATACAACCTTTGTAAAAAATTAAATAAATTAACTAATTATAATTTATTTTTTAGATAAAACAATCATAATTTATTAAAAATAATTGATTTTTTTTGAATTTATTAAAAAATAATTGATTATATACATTTATTTTGGTCAATATATCTTAAATATAATCTTATCAAATCAAAAGAAAATATCGAAAATCATTAAAATAACTTTAATTCACATTGAAATATTTTATTATTCATAAGACAATAAAATGTATTGATTTAGATTTATTACTCTTTATATATATATAAAAGTTGTGACCTAATTTTAGAAATAACATAAAACTTAATTATTTTTTTAATAAATTACATAAATAAAAATTTAAAATTTGATATTACATTTGTTTTTACAAAGTAAAACTTTCCTTTTTCTTTTTCAATATTTAATTTTTTTTCTTAAAAAAAAATAGAAATAGAGTTAGTATATATAACTGCTGTTAATCTTTTTATGTGTCGATCACTATAGTTTTGTCCTTTAAATAGGCATGATATATTATAGAAAAAAATTCACAATTTAAACTAATTATATCCCAATTTCAAGCAAAAAAATAGGCATAATATTATAATTGCTATGTTACAATTTAACATTAAATTATGCTAATTATCGTATACATCAAAACAATTAACAAATTCATATTAAATAGCATTTACTAATTTATTTTGACATGATGTGCAGTTAATGATGCTAAAATTAATAATCATTATAATTAAAATAATTTTTATTTATTCTAAAAAATATTTCTAATTATTTACACGTATTATGTATATTTCAAAAAAATAATTCCAATTACTTATTAATTAGTCAATTATATTTATATTAAAAGTATGGATTAGTGACATTTTTAATTCAACATAATTTATAAATATATTAATTATTAAGTTCATAATTAAAATATTATCAAATATTGAGATTTGAAATACATTGGGGGAAATTTTCAAATTTGAACAAAATAATTATAAAAATTAGAAAAAAATAATTTTATTTTTAAATATACATGCATTGATGCACAAAAGTTACCATTCATTTATACGTTAAAAATTGAAATTAATTATTAACTTATTTTAAAAAAAAATTAATTACTAAAGAAAAACTCACATAAATAATTATATACACATTCGATGATACTTTCATTTTAATTGAAAACTGGCTTAAAAAATTAGAATTAAAAACAAATTGTTTTAAAAAAAGGAAATTGATGAGTAGAATTACTATTTAAAAATAATTAATTGTAAATTATAACATGTTGGTTCTAATTCTATTAATGTTCAATTATAATTATAGTCATTGACTTCTTTTTATCTTAATTATAACACTTTAATTCTATTTCTATTAATATTCAATTTTAATAATATTAGGGTATAATATTACAGTCTGTATAAAAAAAATTCATGTAAACGCAAAAATATTTAGATTTTATATATTTTTTTATTATAATTTTTCACTAATTGTTAACTATCTTTGATGATTTGTTTTAATTATTTTTCAGCAAATCTTCTTTTCTATCAATATCAAAAAATCATTCTTTTTTGTTAGCCAAATGAAAAGTTTCAGAGTATATTTTGATGGGTTTGCTTCTTTCTTATACAGCTAAATTTAATAAGAGCATATTCAAGATTTTACTTATATTAGCTTGATTTTGTAAAATTCTCTATGCTTTTTTTTGTATGTTCTTAATTTTGTATAGGCATATCAAAAAAAAAAATCGTTTAGACAACTTCTTCTATTTCCATTTTTTTTGTCGGTCAGTAATTGAATTTTCTAATCAATTTTTAAATTTTTCTATAATTTGTTCTCTATTCTATCAATTATAGATTTAATTTCAATATTCATTGACACGTTCATCATTAAATTGTACTTGAAATTATATTGATAATTGTCATCTTGAGATTACCAAAAGATATGTCTAATTTAAAATAGTTTATAGCATTTCTTTGTAATTCGTTTAGTTTCATCCATTTTGCTTAATTTGTTCATTGTTGCTAATTTTTTCACCTTATCTAGAAAATACTAAATTCTTATTTTTCAAAATAAGTTTCATATCTTATGTTTATTTAATATCTCTGATAAAATTTATTGTATAATATTAGAGTGGAAAAAAAATTATTAGATATTACTGGAACAAATATTGATATTGAATTAGAACACCAAAATGAAGGTTACTACTAATTTTTTGAAAATATGTACGAAAGAAAGAGAAGTTGTGGAGTTAATGTCAAGAGAATTTTTCATTTTTCTCAATTTCTTTCTCTTCTAAATCCAAATTTTGGGCTTTCGTTAGTTTTTTTAGACAACGGTAGCCCCTCTAATAGTTATTTTACTTATTTCTTTAGAAAATATACCAGATCTGACATTTTTGATAAATATAATTTGTATTCATTGTTCTCCTTTTAATGAGAGTTTTTGTTCTCACTTTTGAGATGAGTGTGAGCTATTCCTTTAAATTGAGGATATAATATTTGGCTACGGTTAAGTTTAGGCAAGTTTCGTTTGTGAACTAGGTTCATAAAATATTACCCTTGAATTAGACAATGATCATAATGTTCAATGTTAATTTTTTAGCCGTTGGTTCATGTTTGGTTTACGGTTCACTATAGTTTCAGTTAGGTACGTGTTTCAAACCTTCACTTCACACCCAATTCAAATGATTTTTTTTTCATAAAAAAAAGGTCAAATTGTGAACTGTAACTGTTCACAGTTATCCACATATTTATGGTTCAATTATGGTTACAATTGAAATTTTTTATAAACCATTAACTAAACCATCACATTGACGGTTTGATCCATTTTTTCGGTTGACCAGTTCAAATTAGTATCTAGCTGATCTATCCACAAGTTTTACTTAAAAAGTTAAAATAAAGATTTCTATTTATATTAAAATCTAGATGGATTGACGTTGTGGTTCTCTGTGAATTTTTTGTTCCAGGGAGAGGTACAGCCTGAATTATGAGTGTTCGGGGCAAGAGGGCATTTCGGGGGTTCATGGTATGGAACATGCCTCTAATCCTCTTATTGTTAAAGGTAGATCGAGATTAAAAAAAATTCAAGCTATCTAGATTGATTATCTACAGGTGTAATTTCCAGCCTATTACTGACATCAACATATACTCACTGTGCAATGCGTGGGTATATACTAGTTACAGACTAATAACAAAGAAACTTTCACATTCTGTAACCTCTATAATAATTGGAGAAATAGAATAAATTTCTATAATTAATTTACCATTGATTAATGTATTAATATTTCATAAAAACCTCTTTTAATATTATAATACCAAATAAGCAATAGAACTTTAAAAAAGTGCCACTTGAGTATAGTTTTATAACCATCCAAAAGTGAATTTGGTGATTATTAGGCTAAATCAAAAGTCATTATTTTAAGTTAAATCACTAACTGTTTCTTCTGCCTTCTTTAAACACAATTCACTCGTTGTTACGTCTTAAAACAAAAACTTACATTTCATATAGTCGAAACACTAATTTACGGTTTACAGGTATAAAGAATTTCTTGATGGCATTATGTGGTTACAAGCTCCTGTTAATTCAATTATACCTTATTAGGTTTTCAAACCTCTCCTGTTAATTCAATTATACCTTTACTAGGTTTTCAAACCTCTTCAGTCCAGGTACTAAAAAATTATTTTCATGTATTTATTATTTTTTATTACTTTATTAATACTAAAAATTTTAGTATTAGTTTCTTAGTGTATGTTCGGCAATAGTCAAAACGATAAAATTTTTTTTTTATAATATTCAATGAGGTAGTGGTTTAGGCAGCTTTTAGAGGTTACAATAGCGTTTTATAAAAAACTAACTCTCTTAATGTTTAACTGTTAGCGGTTTATGAATCGTTATTTCGCAGTCTTCTTCTTCCACCTTTCGTAGTCTTTCTCTTCATCTTTTACAGTATTCCTCTTCCTTTAGAAACAGAAACTTTATTCGTTAGAAGCAAAAGTTGTCTTCCATCTTTCTCATTCTTCCTTTTCCATCTGTCGTTGTTTTACTCTTCAGTTAGAAGTATCAAAATTTTTCATCAACATTAGTGATCGGATTTTGTTTCTGTTTTCAACTTTGTTTTGATGATTAGTCATACGATTACTGATCAAATTCTTATGTTTTCATCACCATTGGTGATCGATTGTTTCTATTATTGTTTAAAGGTATGTTGCTTCTTCATTATTAAATCTGTTTTGACAATTGGTTTGTGTTCATGAGTGTTCTCTATTTTTGGATTGTTTCTGTATTGTTTGATTATTAAATCTATTTCTGTTTAATATCATGTCAGATATTTTTTATCATCATTGTTCTGTTTCTGTAACAATTATATTTGTGTTCATATAGTTTGCTTTAATAGAGTTATAAATTTTCTCTGTTTCTGGATTGTTTCTGGTTTGTGGCGTTATTAAATATGTTTCTGGTTTGTTTCAAGTTAACATTCATATATAAAACTTCATTCATAAACAGATTGGTTACACAAAGAAAACATACATTTGCAGACCAGTATATATAGGTTATATATACTGTCATATATACTCATTCATATAACCAGTATATATAGCTTGTATATACTTTGCATATACAACAACATAATAGATATATTTCAAGCACAGTTAACATTCATATATAAAACTTCATTCATAAACAGATTGGTCACACAAAGAAAACATACCTCTACAAACCAGTATATATAGGTTATATATATTGTCATATATACTCATTCATATAACCAGTATATATAGCCTATATATACTATGCATAGAGCTATGAATGTTTTCTATTTATGGATTGTTTTCATATATTTTGTTTCAATAGAGCTATATTTTTTGCATTTGACTTATTAAAAAATGATGAAGCATAAAAGGTGTTTGAATTGTTATTTATAGAGTAGTATGTATGGTTCATATATACCTCATTTTTTAAGTATATATGTAGCATATATACTGTGTTATATAATTTTGTTTATGTCAATTACATTTTTTAGTATATGCAAAACTGAAAATTTGTGTTATACTGAATATATTTGTCTATTATGGTATCAGTTGCTGTTGGGATGGAAGTGGCTGTTGTTGGCGCTAATATTAGTCCTCTTGGTGGAAATTTCGAATTTGCTATTTGTGAAGATTTTGATTTTTCATCTATTACTGCTTCTTTTGACGTTGAAAAAGGGATGCAATTTCCTTCTAATATTTGTCTAAAGAAGTGTATTAAGTCAATTGCTGTTAATAAGTGTTTCATGTGGCGAGTTTCTCGATCTAATGGATCTTTTTTTCATGTCGTATGTGTTAATCATGGATGTAATTGGAATATGCATGCTTCTAAAGTTTTGCATACGAATATATATGTAGTTAGAAGGTATGTGAATGAACATACTTGTGTACGTCATGTTATTTCTAACCGTCACTCTTTAGCCACAACTAATATATGTTTGGTGTTTTTGAAGAGTGATATGAGGTTTAATATTGGTCGAAAGTTAACACCTAAAGATGTTATGAACATGGTTAGAGTCAAGCATAAGGTTGGTATTAGTTATCACACAGCGATGATGGCTCTTCAAAAGGTGTATGATGATACTATGGGCACTGTTGAATCATCTTATGCATTGATTCCTTTATTATGTACAAATATTGTTGAGCGAAATCCACATATGTATATTGTATTTATACTGTTATATATGTAATTGCTTTACTAGTCATTAATTTGTTGAATTGGGTTTAATTATGTATTTACATGTGTTTTTGAACTTTATATTGATGTTATGGTCGTAGTATATATAATATATATATATATATATATATATTATTATATATACTGATATACATACTAGTATATATAACTTATATATACTGGTATATGTATCAGAATATATAACTTATATATACTGATATATATACCAGTTTATATTTTCAACATAACATATTTTATTATTAGTCATTAATTTTGATATATGTTTCAAGGTACCATTACTTTTTATGAAAGAGACAGTCAAAATAGGTTTCTCTATCTCTTTATAAGTTTTGGTGCTTTAAGAAAAGGTTGGCCTTCATGTAGACCTATGATTTCTGTATATGGTAGCTTCTTGAAGTCAAATACGGTGGTACTTTGTTGATAGCTGTTGCTGAAGATGCTTGTAATCATATTTTTCCATTTGGCATATGCTATTGTTGATTTTGAGAATGATGCTTCTTGGGAATGGTTTTTTTGGAGACTTCGAGAGGCAATAACATTAAGAGACGAGTTAGTTGTTGTTTCAGATCAGAAGTCTAGCATATCAAGGGCTGTAAACATTGTTTTTCCTTAGACGTTTCATGTTATATGTTGTGAGCATCTTTTAAGGAATATGAATGTAAGGTTTAAAGATTTTCAAATAGATGTTTTGTTTAGAAGATGTGTTAAGGCTTATAGGGTTAAATATTTTGAGTTTTTTATGGGTGAGATTGCTATGTTTTCTAAATCCGCGGCAGTATACCTTTTTTAGGCTGGTCCTGAGCATTGGAGTCGTGTGATGTGTCCTCATAAGAGATACAATATTTTGTCTACAAATATCTCGGAGTCTATGAATGCATTGTTTAAAGACGATAGAGAACTTTCGATTGTTGGTTTGGTTGAGGCTTGCAGATCATCTTTGCAACATTAGTTCTATGAAAGGTCTATTGAGGCAAATTCTATTGTCACTCGTTTGTCTAAGCAGGCTCATTTAAGACTTCTTGAAGAACAAGAGAAAGCAAGATCATTGAATGTAAGTTTTTATATGTGTATAACACATAAATTCCATATATATGTTTCTATTTTTTAGTATATATGTTTTATATATAATGGTATATATGCCAGTTTATATGTTTTATATATACTGTTATAAATACCAGTGGATTTTTGGTATATATACTATTATGAGTATATATACAATATATATACTTGTATATATACAGTATATATAATTGTATATGTACTGGTATGTATAGGAATTGGTTTTTGTTAAAAAATTGATGGGTTTTTGTTCAAAAAGTGATGTCTTATATATGGCAGTATGTATAGCCTATATATACTATTATATATACCAATAGACTTTGTTGCATTTATGATTGTTCATTTGATAAAAGTTTTTTATTGTTTTGCATTGAAGGTGTTTGGGATTAGGGATAACAAGTATCAAGTATTAGATGGAAAATCTTCTACAGTTGTTGACATATCTGCTAGGAGTTGTACGTGTAGGGTTTGGCAATTAGACGAGTTGTTGCCATGCTATTAGAGCTTTGTGGACGGTTTTTTTGTAATTCTGTTGATTATACTTCTCAATATTATATGAATGCCACTTTGAAGGAGACTTATAGCGGTGAAGTAATGTCATTGGAAAGTTTCTCTCTTGGTGTTGATTCTGAAGATCCAATACTACGTCCTAATGTTAGGCGCCCGGTTGGGAGACCGAAGAAGTCACGTTTTCCTTCTATTGGTGAAAAGAAGAAGGGTAGAACAGTGTTTTGTAGTAAATGTAAAGAATCCGAACATAATAGGCGCACTTGTCTGATGTCTAGATGATTAAATTTTTATATATTTACATTTGTTATTACCAAATATATATACATATCCTTATATGGTAATTTTTAAATTTTTAATACAATTTTGGATGTTTTTTACTTTTCATTATGTGTTTGTATAGTATATATAAGTATATACTGGTATGTATTCGAGTATATATTTTGTATATATACAAGTATATAACTGGTATGTATTACAGTATATATACTGTATATATACTAACATATATACTGGAATGTATTTCAGTATATATGCTAGTATATATATTGTATATATACTGGATTACATATCTACTATATATCCTAGTATATACATTCCATATATACTAAATATTAACTATTAGGGGAGAGCAAATTTCGGTAATTACCGAATTACCGATCGGTAATTACCGAACTGAATCAATTCGGTAACAGAAAATCGGCGGTAATTTACCGATCGGTAATCGGTAATAACCATCGGTATTCAGTAGGGGAGTTTAAAATTTTCGGTAAAAAATTACCGAATTACTGAAAAAATTACCGAATTTGGACTCTTCAAAACTACGTCGTTTTGTGTAATCAGTATCGGTAATCAGTAATGAGACCAAAAAATTTCGGTTACCGACACCATTCGGTATCGGTAATGGTAGTGGTAAAAAACTTATCGGTTAACCAATTACCGACCGTTCGGTAATGGTAATCGGTAACGGTTACCGAATGCTCACCCCTATTAACTATATCTCTGTTTATACAATTCTATTATAGTAGAGTGGATAATTATATTTTCAAATAAAAAAGTTGTATCATTTATTAATATTTGTCTATCAAGAGTTAATGAAAGATAAGTCTTGATAACATATAGTTGTTTAGTGGTTACAAATTCAAAATATTAAAATGTTAATATCATTCTTTGTTGTAGTTCTCTCTCTCTCTTGACTTGATAGCATTCTTAGGTCAAATGAAGGGAACTCGAATGATTCATTAGTAGTTTCCTCTATTTTCTTCATCCTTTTTTTAGGTGCTTCTGTTGTTGAGGATCCAAAGTTGCTTGTGAAGGGACTTGCAGTAATTTTTGATTTCCTTATGCGTCGTAGTCCTCTTCCTAGCTTGTCACCATTTGCACCTTCCTTTCCTTCATTCTTTGATTTATCGATTCCTTCATCGTTTCTTTGTACCTATTTTTGGAGTTGTTAGAAATATAATATTCATTTGAACATAATACTGTTATATATACTGTTATATATACTCTGTATGTGTTGGTATATATAACAGTATATATAGCCTATATATACTGTCTACAAAATATATAAATTTGCAAAACATTAATCACAGTTTCATAGGATAAAAGATCAAACCTGGGTGGTAGAGTCTATTGACACTTCAGATGCTTTTTTTTGTTCTTGAAGATTTTTCTCGTAATCCTTCTCTATACGTTGGACAACATCTATTATGTCATCTCTAATAGAGTGCATCTCTGATTCATTCTCCTCATGTCTATTTTTTGTTCTTTTTTCTTTTATTCTTTGTTCTTCAGTGCTTTCTTTGTCTTCATCCTTCTTAATGTGGTCTTCATATAAAGGAGTAACCATTCTTAGAAGATGTTTAATGTCTTCTTTTGTTTCATTCACATCTTCTTTTATTTGATTGAGGTCTCTTCTAATTTCTGTCACTTCCTTTTCCAAATCATCAAGTTTTTGTTTCGATGTTCTTTT
>CANUEY010123591.1:0-48217 GCA_948099555.1 Croton setiger
CACTAGAAGAAGATAAACTCTTCTTAGTTGATTGTAGATCTAGAGAGATGGCCTCCAGTTGAGCCTGGAATTGATCCATCTTCTCATTGCGTGCTTGGTTCGTCTTCTGTTCAACCAACATCAGCTCGAAGAGTTTGTTGAGCTGCTCTTGAACTGAATCACCCATAACAACCGGCTCTGATACCAAGATGTTATGGTCCTCAGTTTGAGATCGGGTTATGGGTCTATTTGAGGTGGAAGAGGGTGAAGGGGGAGTGGTAGTTTTCTTTCTTCGACCTATTTTGAAAGTGCTAAGGCTCATTAGAGGGAACCTTAAACCTCTGAGTTAAAGTACTCAAGACTAATTAATTTCCAAGTTCATCTTTTCATTGATGCTTATTGAACATTTAAATAGGCTGTTCATAACAACCTTTACATCAAGAGATCATGACCTGATCAGCATAACTCCCTAAAAGATAGGAATGCAGAAAGTGGAGGATATCCCGTCCTAACAAAGTGGAACAACTCAAAAAGAAAAGTCAAACAACTAACAGAAATAAAAGACAAGTCAGCAGCAAGACAAATCAACTATTCCACCTCAAGGATCTGTACACGTGGCTGCTTACGTGTATAGACCTTAACGGGCTTGGCAACAGATTACATGATCAATGCTTCCTTAAGGATAGAAGTAGGGCAATACTCTATTGTGCCATTTTCTCAATCTTAGCTCGAGGTTCTTCATGGCATTTCCCCGTTTGTGGTAACCGATATCCAGGAAAATGAACAATCTCATATTCAGCAATAGCAGAACCTCCTCCAAACTTTTTGGTTAGATGGGGCTTCTTGATGATCTCATTAGTGCAAGTCGTGAAGTGCTATTAATCCAAGGAGCAAGCAACTATGGCTAGAAACACAAAAGGGTTATTGATGATGAATTGCATGGGTTTACCATAAAGTTTTAAACAAATAGAATCAATGCGTTTTGAAAGATTTTTTTAGTCCTTCTGTTGCAAATGATTTCAGACTTTGAAAGATTTTGTCAGAGTAGACATATCTTTTGTCATTACTTAATCTATTTAAGCATCTCTAGAAATCTTAGAAGCATTAGCAATAAGAGAAGCAATAGTAGAGGCAAGAACAAGAGGCTATTAAGAGATCATCGTGGAAGGAAATTAAAATCGCTACAACAGACAGATGATACCAAGCTTGTATGCTGATATAACAAAAGTGCGAGAAATGATGAACTCTTTCCGTACAGTCAAATTTCAGTACACGCCCATGAGGTTGACCCATGATGCTCATGTTTTAGCGGCCAATCATATTGTGCATTTTTTTAATTTTGTAACAAATGTGGGAGATTTTTTAAAAGTAGCTCAAATTGCACCACAATTCAAAATTTTAAACGAAATTAAAAGAATATAATTTATATATGGACCCATCAAGTTATCTAAACTTACAATAAAAATTAGGGTTTGAATAAATTCAAAATTATAAAAGAAATAGTGCTTGAGAAAGTTTTTACAATAGAGTTGTATTTTTTTTAATTTCATCCAAAGTTTTGAAATTTCAAAATATAGAAGTTAAAAAAATAGTGCATTTATACCCATCTGTTGGTAGTGCTATAATAGGCCTGTTTTAGCTAGGAAAGAGTTTTGAAAATGCTTTTGTAATATAGCTTAAATCAGCTACTGTTGCGTATAACAGATGCTCTTGATTTACATTTGATTTATTTCCCCCCTACTACATCTTTCTACTTTAATTTGCGCGAGTCAAAACCCAAAAATTGAAGGTAACATGATATTATTCCACTCCAACTTGATTTATTTGTAATCCAAAATCTCATGAATTAATTCCTCAAAGTTTTTTAATGAAACCACTAAATTTAGTAAAATCAATTCATCTGAAAGGGAAGCATAATAGAATACAACTTCAATAAATACAGTTAAAGAAGTAATCAAATATAAAAATGAAACATTCTGTATACATATATAAATTCAAGAGTTACTCAGCTTTATTATAAGTAAACCAAAATCAAAATTGCTCTGTTAAAAATTATTCCATTTTTAATTCCAAAAAAAAATCAGTAAGCGGACTGAAAGTCATGGCAAGTACCCATCCATGCAGATGTACTGCTTCTCTTTCTCTCTCTCTCTTTGAGCATAATTTCTTCTCTAAAAGTGGGTCTGTACAAAGAAGTTATCATGTTACAATGGATATTTTTACCCATAAGCAATTGGGACTTTAAACATTTCTTATCCTACTACATATACCATTAAATAAGCCTTCTTCTGCCAATAGCTTTTGCTCTCTATTGTGTAATTAAATAAAAGTAAACTAAAGGCTCCCCATATACATGAAAAACAAACAAGTGCACGTATCTGAATTGCAAGATGACCGGTTTGATCAGCATTGAAGATGCGCATTGCATTCACCGATAACATCTGAACTTCTCACCTACTGAAATAGCTCTGCAATTTCAGGAATCCAGTTACCACCACAACGGAAACTGTCACTAGACCCTTTAAGTTACCACCACAACGGAAACTGTCACTAGACCCTTTAAGAGAGTATATCCATTCCAGATCCCTGAAAATCAATCAAAGGTGGAATTAGAAAACATATCGGCTCAGCTAGAAGCATAAAAATGAATGCAAAGCTTTCGAAAGGCCAATGTGCTGTTTTTCAATTAGCTTTTATACAGAACTGTGACATTGTCTCAACAAAGCTGATCAGCATTATGATGTCTCAGTCAAAGTTGAATGCTGTCTTTTTTATGCTTTGAAAGAGAAATAAATTCTTTCAGTTTTTCCAGTAGAAGCCACAAATTTATACAATATGCTAAAAGAAATAGATGAAACAACTGAATATCTGGTAATATAATTTCTTCTGACCTATAAAATGTTATCTAATGTATTCCATGACAATGAGATGCACGGAAAGAGTAACAGTTTGCATGTGATTTTTCCATTTTCAGGGAGCATGGGAGAAAGATACAAAGATAGATGCCTGTATAAAAAAAAAAAAAAAAAAAAAATTGTCCTTTGAGCTTTCAGTATCCCACTTTAGCTCAACAGTATACAAGCACCATTCCAAGTCAAGTTCGGGACTATTTCATGAACATTGAACTAGATGAATATGAACATTGAACTAGTTGATGTAGAACCTTTATAACTTCTGCATTCTTTACGCAATGACTTGCATGTTCTTTTCTTTTCCAATTACTCAATGCAAAAGGTTAGTCATGAAGAAAAGCTTATCTGTCGTTTTGCCATTTTAACTAATTCTTATAATTATCTTAATAATCGTTCCTTACACCCCAATCGGACCAGTAATAATTTTTGTTAACTTAATGTTCGAATAAACTCCCCAAACAAGAAGTTAAGGGTATCCTCCATCTACCTTCCTTCCATATTCCTACTCAATCCCCCAACACAGTGTAGAGGCATTAAAATGAACATCGCAATTTCAACAAAATAAACTGCCAGTTATAAAAAAATGTAACTTACAGGTTAAACTCTAGGTTACTCCCAACTTTGTTGCTTGAGAACAATCTTCAGTAACATGAGAACTCCCATTTGCAGACAAACCAGCAGATTTGGTACTGTCAACTTTGTCCTTCTCAAAAGTAAACTCAAGTTGCCTCTCTACAGATTTGAATACAGCAGTTCGCTTGGATTTCAACCTGTATGGAGGAGATGCATTAAAAGCTTTATTGTTAGATCCAACAATACTATTATCTGGATGAGGAGTGCCACATGAAATTCCATCTTGAGACTCGATCTTTTCTGGAGTGTTTTCAGTTCTCTGCAGCCTGTCTTCAACAGATCCCTGACTTCCTTTCCCAATTTTACCAGGAAGTGGATGCACTTGACATCCTGTCTTTCTCTTTCGAAATATGGATGGCGTGTTGGGGTAGCTCTTGGCAGCAATTCTCAATATAGATTCGGGGCTTTGAGCACTTAAATAATTATTCTTCACACAAGATGGAGTGAAGAAATTAATAGGAGAAATTGGGCTTGAACTGTTCTCATGCTGTAAATGATGCACAGCAGAAGGATCCGTACGAATTGGTGTATAAGTTTCTAATCTGGGTGGCTCATAATACAAGGAACCATAATGAGACCCAACAACTTTGTCCTCGCTACTGTTAATTCCACAATTCTCACTATTTCTTAGTGACTCTGAATTACAATCAGCAATAAAAGACTTTGGTTGACATTCCACGCCTTCAGAATCAACAGATTCATTTGGAAGAACACTCGATGAAGCTGCCATATCTTGCACCAGGGCAGATGATTGCAACTGATCCTTGCCATCTTCTTCTAGCTTGCATACATCAGTAGTTCCTGATGATGTCTGAGCAGTTGAATCTGATTCTTTACTTGTTTTGGTGGCAGTAGGCCTATGAGCATTGTCATTTCCACTTTGGATACCATTCTTTGCAACTGAAGGAAGTTTACGTGAAGAAAAAATGACATCACTCTTGACAACTGGGGGAAGTTTTCCTGTAGCCAAATAGAAATCTAATTTTTTCTTCAAGGAACTATTCCAGTGATTTTTTATAGAGTTATCAGTCCTGTGCAAACAAAATTTGCGTCAAATTAAAAAATTAGCTTGAATAAAACGCAACTGCAGCTTAGAGATGATTGACTTGAGCCCACTACCCTATCAGGATTCTTACAGTCCCTCCCTACTTGCACAAAGAGAGAATCATTGGCCCAATATACCAGAGTGACAAAAGATAGGGGAGCAATGCAGTTTTATAGGTACTTAACACAACTTTCTGTTTAACAGATGAATAAACAGTAAACATAGAAAATATTGATCATCATAATGTCCAAATTATGGATTCCAAATTTCTTGTTCCATTTTACAACCTTATCACAAATTATAGATCTAAACCAAGATATAGATTTGAAGAATAAATGAGAAGATCATTCATATGTGGATCCATCATCCATACAAAATAATCAGACTAAAAACCGTGAGAATAAAAAAGACTTTAAATAAAAAGAAAATCAAATCACATAAGAATTCCAGTGAGTGAAACAAAAAAATGTCATCCATAACAGTAGATAACAATTCCACACTTATGATTTAGGAACCTGAGCATAGTTGTCTGACATATAAAGCATTACTGCAGGTAAGACACTGTAACACTACCATTAAATTGCATAGAAATTTGAACTCTTTTGATATCTACATGACTACAAAACCAAATTTTACTAACACCTGTACATTAAAAGAAATGTGAACATGGATTTTCTAACATTATAAATAATTCTTGAACATAACCATTTTTCCATGTGAGAGATTACATGTTAATTATGTGCTAGTCATTAGATATTTAGATTACAATAATAAATAAATTTTAACACACCACATAACTAACAATAATGTGAACATGATTTTTTTTTCACTTCAAGAATTATTGAATTCAATATCTTTTTGTATAAGAGCTTATACATGTCACTTTCATGTGATAGTCATTAAGATTATTCAGAATTAATACCTTCCAGGCAACACTTTAGCTATTTCAGCCCATTTGTTCCCATGCATCCGATGGGCATTCATGAGAGCTAACTCCTCCTCTAATGTCCAAGCATCCTTTTTTATATCAGGATTCAAATGATTGTGCCACCTACAAACATTGGAAACAAAGAATTTAACCAGTATAAGCATCAATCATGATTCTACAACCTTAATATTGCTTTACCAGAAGCAGGAACTTCCAAGAATCCTAGATCCATACATTGTATGTATCATTAGTCATATCAAGGGCTACTGAGAACAACCAATCCAAGGATAATCATATTCATTCAGAGGAGTTACCTTTCACGGCATTGCTTCCCTATGCGACCGGGCAAAGACTTTGCTATGACAGACCATTTTGTGGGTCCATATTTTGCCACCAATTCCATAATTTTATCATCCTCCTACAGAACAACAGAAAAAAAATTCACATCGTAAAACAAGAGACAACACAATCATCCAGATATTGAAATTGTAGCCTTAAAGAAAGGAGTCATAGATTTAGCAAAGTGTCAACCTCTTGAGTCCAGGGCCCTTTAATAAGATCAGGATTAAGAACCTTTTGCCAACGATGCAGACACTGGACTTCTGATCTATCTGGAAAAAACTCAGCTGCATGCATTCAAATTGTAAAATCTCTTTATTGTATATATGATGAAAATACTTGCATACAATTTTAACATTTCCAAAAACCAAAGCTACTGAACTAAGCACTTTTACTACAAAATACTTATAATTCGATATTAAAATAACCATTAGCTATAAATAGTTCACATTCTCCCATATCATAGTATTATTCACTCTTAAAATTCTGTTCTTATAGCATTTTATCACTGAATACACCAAATTCAGCAGCATATATACATACCACTAAAACATACCATTCATTGCATGAAACAATACATTTAATCCATATTAATTAAGAAACAATATTAGCATCTTTGCAAGAAATGCTCTAGTCCTTTCCAAGCAAATATGTCTCCTACCATGGAAACATTGGTTAAATTTAAAATATCCTAGCTAGCAATAATTTAATCATCCAGGGAACTGATGTAATTTTCTGTTGATGTCTAGATCAACTTAAGGATACATATCCTTCATCTTCAAATTTCAGGATTCAGCTAAACCAAGCATGCATATTACATGAACAGACTCACCATCTCTCACAAACACCATTAAACATCTAGTTGAGCATATTAAGAAGTTACACATCCAGAATCTTTCTTGGCAGCCCAAAAGTAATTTCAACCATAAGACATCTGAAGTAAGAGAGAAACCTATTTTCTTCCAACTTTTCCCCTTAAAAGCAGCAACAGCATTTCTTAATGTCTCATCCTGCAAAACATTAAAGTTGTGAATGGTTGACAACAGAACAAACAGTAACTGATACATAATTTGAGCAAAAAATCAGATGTGTGAAAATATGGATGATTCAAAACAAATGTTAGATCAACATGCAGACATGAATCCAGGAAAATTTAGCACCAAGGTATAAACATGTATGCATCTGGATGGATAACCTTAACAAAAGGATGAACAAGGCAAACAATGAAAAAAATATTTCGGGAAGCTTTCCAATGCCATAAATTGAGCAGACTAATTCAAAAGCAACTAGAAAGCAAATAACAAGCAAGCCATGCTTAGGCTCTATGATATACGGACACAACAATAACTTGTTGTGTCTGCATACGCCATTCAGGAACTTGTCCCACATGAATAAAAAAAAGTGTAACAATAACCTAAAAGAATATACTAATAAACGATAAAATCTAAAATCTAATAAACCTAAATAATAGACAACTGAAAAAAAAAAGGAAGAATATCATTATAATTTTTTATATATCAGTAATATTTTTACATTTCTTCGATGTTTTAAAATGCCATTTTGCTACATCCATTTCTCTGGTCAGGCTAGGCTCATTAATAAACAAGCAAAGCGCAATTGAGTTGAGAAACATCAAGCTAATGCAAGCTAGCGAGCCCAAACAAGTAAAGTTTAATCAAGCTTAAAACTTTTATTCAATTCATGTTGTAAATAAGTGCTGTAAATTAATTAAAAGTTTGAAATATGTAAGTTAAACATTATCATAATGCTTATATTCTTATAATGAATGTGCAAACACTTCAATTCCTATACCAATATTTTTGTTTTCTTTGTAATTTTCAGAATTGAATTTATGCATAAAAATAATAAGCAATCACATATCAAACCATATATGAGTTGGTACACATGTAATAAAACTATACATGAGCTGAATTAGTTACAACACAAGCATGAAAAACAAAATTAATTCAAGCATAATTTTGAAATCTATCTACTTGACCTCTGCATACTCATTTGAATATGTGGTCATAAACTCGTAACAAAAGAGACGCAAATTTAGAACAGATTGAGTTAGTGATCAATAAAGTATTTATATCAGATCATTCTAATGATGTAAAAACCCAAGGTGGACGATCATATTATTTAGCAGAACTCCAACTAGCTAGGGATAATGGGTTCGAATAGGGTTGAGCAATAATTTTTTAAGGAAATTGGAAGCTAACTCATATTAGATATAGAACAATCCACATGGAATACCAAAGCCTTAAAGAAAAAAAGAGTAAAAGATTCATTCCTATACACATGTATGCAAAAAACATACAATGATATGTGTGAGTTAAAGCAAATCCAAGAAACATACCTCCTCTGAAGTCCAGCCACCTTTTGCTCTCCTAATTGGCCCAGAAGTTCTCCTGCAACCCAAATTCTCAAATTTGTCATATAAAAAAAAAAAACCATGTAGAAGTTTTTTTAAGTAAATCAAAACGTACAACCTCCAAATCCAACCAAGACTCAAAAAAATAAATAAATAAATAAATAAAATAATAATGAGAGCAAGAACAAAGATCTGTTGATCACAGCTAGCTAAAATGTAAAGGTAGATTCAATAATTACCTATTTTCAACTGTGGCTGGGCTGGAAACTCCAGGAGACTTGAGAATAGCACTGCCACTTCCTTCAGATAGAGAGGAGCTCAACGCAGCTGTTAATTGCTTATTTTCAAGGCAGCACTCTTCTATTTTCAGCTCATCCATCTCTTTTCTTCTATAAACATCTGTAAAAACCCAAAATTCCAACAAATAAGTACCAGAATTTAATCATACAAATAGAACAGAAACCAAAACCCTCAAGTGATCCAAATAAAGAAAACAAAACCTAAAAAACCCCAACTCTAAGCAAAAACAATCAATCCCAATATGCCAAATATACATGAGTAATTAGATCAATAAAATCAAGTAAACAAAAAAAAAAAACATCGAATTCTAGGGTTTTTATTAAAAAGAAAATACATTTCCACCGAATCAGAGCTACTTAAACGTAAAGGAAGTACAAATTAAATGATCACAACCTAAAGACGAAAAGAAATCCGAAAAAGAAAAAACTTAGCAAAACAAAACAAAAACTTAATAATAGAGAAATAGTTAAAGCAGCTGACCTCTGAAGTGGCGGGAATGGAAGTCGAATTAATCGAAAGAGACAGAGCAAAAGCTAAAAGAAGAGTCCGTTTCAGAGAATCAAATGAAACGCTTCTTCTACAAAGAAGACACAAACCCAGAAGTAATTTTGCTACCAAAAATCAATCCTCGCCCGTTGAAACTCGGAGAGAGATTATACAATGGCAGTAGATTTATATGTAACGAATATATTAGCACCCGGCCGTCCCCGTTAATGGCCGTTATATAGAGTTTCTGCGTTTCTTGGAGGTTCTTAACCCCTATTTCCTAACGGCAGATTAACGGTCCAGGTTAATGTTAGGGACCAAAGTTTGAACCTCAAACGGCACACAAAAACTTCAGAAAGCCCAAATGTTTAAATGTCGAGCATGTTTGAGGGGCATCAACAAAGATCCACGCCTTGTAGGTGTTTCTTGACCGTTGGATTAGGAAGTACATGGATTAACTTTAAAGCTTTGTTTGGAGGACAGAAACGTTTTATCTGCTTAGGGCTTTTAATTGTTTGGGTTAGTTAGCCGATCTACTTATTATTTTTGAGTTTTTTTTTGGAGCGTATATATTCTGCAGGAAAATTAAAAAAATTAATATATATTTTTAAAAATTAATAAAATATTATATTTTTTATAAAAAATTTAAAGCTGCTTTTGATATATATATATGCAAGTATATATAGAATATATATAATTGGGTATATATATACCAGGTTAAATGATATTTTTTTGATATATATAACACATATATACCAACATATAGAATATATATACCAATTTATTAAGTATACATACTGTATATATACCAACACCCAAACTTAAAAATAAAAAATAAAAAAATAGGAGCAACAATATTTTGAGAAAAAAAAATATATACCAGTATATATTGACTATATATACAGTATATAAGAACAAATTGATTATATATATAGTATGTATGACAATTCGTGAAGGCCACATGCTATGATTTTGTGTGAAGTATATGTGATAATATATATGGTTCATATATGCTGTATAAAAATACCGTTTTATGTGTTATATATGTCAGTATATATGACATATATATTATGCCTTAGCATTGTTGTCAAAATCTTAAATGCCTATAAAAATTACTTGAATAGGTTTCAGTTTTTGACAAGGTTCTCTGATTTGTTGTTGTTTTTCACTGTGTCTTGATCATTTGTCCAAACAGATCGAGTCATATGACAATGGCTCTGTGCCTTTGAAATTGCTGCGAGAGTCTTGCAACTCTGATTTTCCTTTTCTTATATATGTTCATGGATTGAGTTAAAGAAAATAAAGTTTTTAGAGATGAAGGACGAAGCAGTGAAAATTAGGAAGAAGAGAAGCCATCACCGGCTGTTTGGAGAGAAACTTTTAATAATAAAAAGGTATTTTAGACCATCAATATAAAAATATGCTATTTTATTAATTTTTAAAAATATAAACTATTTTATTTTTTAAAAATAAAAGATGTATTATATGATTTTTTTATTATTATTATCTTTTGAGTGTTCGTTTTTAAACGATTTTAAACTAATTTGAATCAGTAACAATTGATAATCTTGCTAACGGATGAAACCTCCTTAGATTACTTATTATTTTTTAGTTTAAACCTCCTTAGTTTACTTATTATTTTTTTTAGTTTGATAATAAATAATTAATTTTTTGCGTTGGTAGAAAAATCAAAATCGTTCTTCAAAATTTTTTAAAAAAAAAAGAACTTTTTTGAACTTAGATTTTGGAATTGACATTCTAAGATGGTGTTTTGGATTCCAAAAATATTAATTTAGTATTCAAATATCATTCTTTAAAGATTAATCTGAATTCAAAAATTCATTCAAACAAATCTAAAAACATAATATTTTAAAACAGTAATTCGGAAAATAATGAATTTAATATTTTAAAAGAATTTAAAATTGTTTTTTACAAAAATTAGACGAACAACATATTAAAATTTCACATTTGTATTATTTTTTTTACAATTAATTTAAAAACTCAGAATTTATGCTACAAACATTAATTATAGTTGTGAAAATTGAGCGACAAAATAATTGTATTCTGAAAATGGAGGAATAAAATAATATAATTAGACGAAGCCTAGGTACTAAATAATAATAATTTTGTGTTTATTTAATGGAAAAAAAGAAAAACTAAATAATATAACTGTGAAAAATTAATAACTTTTTCTTAAAGTTATAAATTGCTTTGCTTTTTTTTTATGGAAAGTGTTTTGTTTATACAAAGTTAAAAATTGTTCGTACTCTTTATATTAACAATAAATGACATCTACAATATAAGAATGAATTGTTCTAATTTGATTGTCACAAAGAATATTTAAAAATTATTCTTTAATGCAAGCGTGTATTTAATTATCAACCTAACGTGCTAATAAATATTGTAGAAACATTTTATTTTTGAAATGTCTCTTAGACAATATCTATATTAATAATATTAGATAGGAAGTCATACATCAATAGTACATACCTTCGGATAAAATAGAAACTTTTTTACATTAGAGTGTTTCAATAAAAAAAAAATTGATATTTTATATATAAATCGGACAATATATTATTTGTCTTATAGTGCTTAATAAAGTAGTAGACTATTGAATATTTAAATGGCTTACATCAAATTAGATGCAAAGGGTTGCATCATTTTGTGTATGCTTCCTATTCTGCAAGGTTCAACGAATTTATCGTATACATATCGGTGAGTTTTTATTTTTTGAAGACTGATATTATTATCATCAAGAGAAATTAAAATTTAAAAATTTTATAGTTTTAATTTATTAATAAATTAAACTAAATTTCAAAGCAAATTACTGAAATAGTATAAAAGGTTCAATAAATAAATGACGGGAAGCGATTGACTTCTTAGATTTTTTTTTCCCATGGATAAATATTGGAAATGAAATAATGAATCATTGAAATTAAAGTTGATTGTAGTATTGTTTGTTTAAATTATTTAGGGGTTAAAACTAATTAATTGCTACTTAACTAGTAATGATATAAATGCGTTCAATTTTCTAACAACCCACAAGAAAAGATTTATTATGCATAATTTTAAATATCATATTTCCGAGTTAAATTTACGATTTTCTAGCATCGATCATTTGAAAAATTCTCCTACTCTGATAATTATTATGTGATCTATCTAAAGCAATTCAATACTCATTATTTAGCATTAAGAAAACATGATTCCAAATAATCAAACAATAGTATCATTTTTATAAATTTAGTTTATTACTTAAAATAATTCGATTTATGATCGTTATACTGGACATGAACACATATATACTTCATATTATAATTATAATAATAATGGAAGAATAAATAAAGACAATATTAAAAGTTAAAACACTATTTCTTTTTTCTCAATTGAATAATTAAATTATAACATGTTATGAGGAAAAAAAAATAGAATTAAATTAAATGAATAGATTAAGTACTAAAAAAATATTTGATGTAAAATAAAATAAATTAAAGGACTAAACAAAAATAAAATAAAATTAGAAAGTACTAAATTTATATATATAAAGAAAGGTGTAAAAAAAAGCGAATGAAAGAAAGGTGCAGAAAATTAAAGTAAGGAGAAGCTATTGATTGGATTTTTCCTTTCCTTTAAGTATATATAAATAGTCATTTTTAGAGTTTTAAAATTTAAAAATAGATTTCCCTAACTTTATAAAGTCTAGATATAATACATTTTTTTTAAAAAATAAGGAAAAAAAGGTATTATGACCATAAAATTTCAAAATCTATCCAAAATTTTAAAAAAGAAATTATATAAGGACTTTGATTTATTGCTCAATCTTAGGCTTTGAGTTATTGCTCTGCTTAGGAAATGGGTTATCAATCCAAACTTTAACCGTTCATAACAGAATCAATTGTTTTGACACATTTGATATCTGAATTTTTTTTTTTCAATTTCTATTAATTATATTTGGTGTTCACCATGATGCCTCGATATTTTTTTTTATTCATTCGTATCAATTTAAAATTATCGTGTATTCTTGATTTTTTAATTTCTTATAACTTAAATTGTACTAAAATTTTGTCAAAATTTTTTTTTCTATAATTCTTCTGAATTTATCTGATTTTCTGCGTACCTAGATTTATTTTTTAATTGTTCTTTATATTCCTGAAACTATTTTTAAGTTAGACACTATTAAATTTTTTAATTGTTTTTAACTCGGTTTAGTGTGATTTAAGATAACGTAATATATCGCATACGAAAATTATGTCATTTTGAAGTATTTTTTTCTTATTCATTAAAAATTTATTCATTTAACATATTGTGTGTCATATTTATTAAATACACTTAATTGCAGCATTTTAAAATAGTACAAACACTTATTGTGAAAAAAATAACACAAAAATGGTAAAATTTAAAAAGTTTGTACACTAAATTTTCTTTGTCCTTTAAAAGTTGTGAATTGAATGTTATGTAAAAATTTAAAAATTTATCAAAATGTTCAAAAACTTTAAAAATTGTAAAAAAGAACATTTCTTAACTTTTTAGGACAACAATTAAAATTTATGTAAAAAAATAATATTTTTTATGAGTTTGTTTATTTTTTTTATCCGTTTAACATTTATATATGTTTGTGTTTGTTTCAAATTTACTGTATCTGTTTTTTTTAATTTTTTTAATTTCTTTATATATATTTTTTAAAAAATACCTTATAAAGCTTTTATTTTTGTTAAAATAAAAAATGTATTTTTTTCCTTTTAAAAAAATTTAAATGTACGTTTTGAATTTTATGCAAAATCAAAATAACCAAAAAAAAAAAAAAAAAAACTAACTTCCACTAAAGCCCAACCGTTAGTCTGTTCAAATGAGAACACCTCCAAGAGTGAAAAAAAGCCCAAAGGCAATTCCTTGATTTGAAATTTTAAAACGCGAGCCATACCTCTCCTAACGGTCAAATACGTTTCTCACTCCTTGTCTTGAATTCTTGATTTTTTCTTCTTCTAACACATAAATTCTCTACGGATTCTCTCACACTCAACTCAAATCAATGGAAACCCAAGTCGGTTTGCTGAACACGCCCAGATCTCTCAAAACTTGCGCTCTAGATAACCCGACGGATCCCGATTTCATATCTAAAGTAAGAGTAATCGTGCGAGTACGTCCCTTTCTTCCTCAGGAAATCACTGCAAAAGCCAGAAACCCTAGTTCTTGTATTTCTGTAATCAATCAGGATTTCAAGTCGATCGACGAAGTAACCGTTCTTCTTAAAGATCCTGACACCAGGTGAGTAACAATTCTCTGCTTCTTGTTTTCGTTGGTCTACAAAGTAATTGGACTGTTTTGATTTTGACTTTGATGTTGTATTTAGCCGGAATGAGTGCTACCAGTTGGATTCCTTCTTTGGCCAAGAAGATAATAGTGTTCGAAGGATTTTTGAGCGCGAAGTGAGTCCTCTGATTCCAGGAATATTCCAAGGCTATAATGCTACAGTTTTTGCCTATGGAGCTACTGGCAGTGGAAAGACCTTCACTATACAGGTACTTCAACTAATAATTCGCTCATTTTAGTTTCTCCTAATTGTTTGTGCTTGAAAAGTTGAAATTTACTACGAAATTGTGGGAAAGAAAAAGGAAATTTTGAAATCACTTTAGATTATTTAGTCCTCACGGTATGCAGCATTAGTTGTTTTGGTTCTGATTGCAATTCAGTGAAACCGGAATTGTTGTAGTAGAGACAGAAAACCCTTCAAGAACAAAAATACTGAAAGATATAAATTAATGTAAATGTTTTTTCGCTACCAAAGTGTGTTTATTATGTAAACTGGGTTGGAGAAAAGAATTATGCTTACATAGCATGACAAAAGAGCTGAGTCTATTGTTACTGTGACGTGGTTTTTAATGCAGGGTAGTGATCAGTTGCCAGGGCTAATGCCAATGGCCATGTCTACAATTTTATCGACATGCAAGGATAGAGAAAGTAAAGTAGAGGTTTCATATTATGAAGTTTATCTGGACAGATGTTATGATCTTTTAGAACTCAAAGAGAAAGAAATCACAATTCTGGATGATAAAGAGGGTCTAACTCACCTCAAGGGATTGTCAAGTTTCCCTGTCAATTCAATGGCTGCATTTCAAGACTTGTTCTCTCGTGCATCTCAGAGGAGGAAAATTGCTCATACAGGTCTTAATGATGTATCAAGTAGAAGCCATGGGGTGCTTGTGATAAGTGTAACTACTCCATGCTCCAATGCTGATTCTGAGGCTTTTATTACTGGGAAGCTCAACCTCATAGACTTAGCAGGTTATTTCTATAACCACCTCAACACCTACCTGGAATTGACTACGGGTAGGTTCGTGAGATTTGTTTGTGCAAATGTCTAGTTTTCCATGTCTTATTTGTCTATAATTGCGGTCTAACTAGGTAATGAAGATAACAGGAAGACCTGCAATGCTGGGGTGCGCCTTATAGAGAGTGCGAAAATAAATCAATCCTTATTTGCATTATCCAATGTGATTCGTGCATTAAACAACAACGAACCTCGAGTACCATATCGAGAGAATAAATTAACCCGTATATTGCAGGACTCTCTTGGTGGAACTAGCCGTGCTTTGATGGTTGCTTGTTTGGTAAGAAGCAATATTACTATGTTTGATCAATGTTTGCTCACTTTCATTGATATATATTTCTCAAATTTAATTAGAATTTCTTTCTTGTTTCATTTTTAATGGTAGAACCCAGGAGAGTATCAAGAGTCTGTTCATACTGTTAGATTGGCAGCTAGATCACGCCACATATCAAATTTTGTTTCTTCAGCTAAAAAACAAGAGACTCCAAATGTGAAAGTTGATATGGAAGCAAAACTGAAAGCTTGGCTTGAATCAAAAGGCAAGACAAAGAGTGCACAAAGAGTAGGAGTGCATAATTCTCCATTTCCTCATTCTGTCAAGAAACCTAATAATCAAAGCTCCGTGAAAGCTAAGGTCAATAGCAACAGAGGAATTTCCAATGTGAAAGAAAGGTAACCAAACTTTCATGGAAATAAACGATAATGAACTGATTTGTATAAAGTATTTATTTGCTTAATATATATGCAGATCAACACCTGTGCCTTTCAGAGATATTTTCAATGCTGAAGATTTAAAGGATTCTTTGTTGGAGGTGAGTTCTTGTTAAGGTTATGTCAATAAGATGGAAAAACAAAAGACCAATTGAGAATCTTGTCTGTTTATGTATTATTGTCTACCTGCAAACTTAATTGTCCAAAAGTGAACTGGCCTGCCTCTGCTGAACAAGAAGAAGTACAAGAAACTTGCAATTTCATAAACCATACTATTTTAAACTGTCAAAGTGTAATGTTAAGTCAATTTGCAGAGTCTCCAGCTTGTTGATGACAACAGAGAAGACATTAGTGTTGATTCTGCTGAAACTGTTCTCCATCCAACTGTACAAAATCCAGGTACACAGTAAAACGAGTAACATAGAGACTTGATGATTGCTTGTTTCATGAAACAAATATATCAATCAAATGCTGCTGTTTCAATTTCTTGTTTAATATTGTCAATTTACTCAGTTGTGTAAATTATCAAATCATGCAGTTGTGCAAAAGACACCATCTAAAGATTCAAACTACTCAGTGGGGGCCTCGCCCGTTAGCGAGAAGAAAAAAGCCGTGGGAAGTCCTCTAAGAAAAGTTCTTTCACCCATCAACTCAAATGCAAAACAATTTGCCAATGAACAAATAGTTTTTGAAGATCCGAAGTGCAGTGTGTTCATTGAGCCAAAGACTCCAATAACACCCTTCATGGCAACGCGAACAAATGACAAATTTAAAACCGGCACCCCGCTGGGCAAATTTAGCGCAATGAGCGCTAATCTTAAGGTAAAATAAGGTCCTATTCAAAACATACAAAGCCTTTTTAAGTGTAGTCTTAAATCCTAATTTCTGAATCTTTTACACCCAGAGCTCTCTGATGCAAGAATATATGGAGTTCCTGAACACAGCGAACATGTAAGTGTTCTTGAAGCTCTTTACAATTTTTCTCTCATCCTCTGCATTGAAACTAAAATTGTTAATTGGCTTCTGCAGGGAGGAACTACTGAAAATCAAGGTATATCTCAAAACATCGATTGGATTGGATTTGTCAAGGTACATCACATGACTAATATATAAAAATATTTGTTAAGCCTCCGATTTCTTGTTTCCCAATATAGGGAATTGGACAGAAAATGGCAGAATATATAGTTGAACTCAGAGAAACAAGCCCCTTGAAATCGGTGAGCATGCCCTTTTCAACTATGATTAGCCTTTATTTTTGTCTTCCTTTGCTAAATCCAACCATTTTCCTAAACATAGAAAAATGTGTCCAAAACAACAAACAAAAATGAGACTAGAAGCAACATTATCCAGTTCCCTTTCTTCTTGTTTATTTATTTAACGCTTGACACTTCACAGATGAGTGATTTGGAGAAGCTAGGCCTTTCATCCAAGCAGGTCAATATGAAGTTTTATATTAATTAGAATCCAAGTTGTAAAATTGAGCCATGAAAGACAATGAACTAATAAAACATGTATGCAAACACAGGTTCACAACATGTTCAGCAGAGCTGCAAGAGCAATATTTGATCAACAAGAAATGGCTACACCCACTTGGTCTGGGACTTTAGAAGTCTAACACACTTCATTGATTATCTTAGTCAAGAAGTTAGTTTTATGAATAAGTAAGATTCTGTGATATTATTGGAATGTAATAGTAGCTTTTGTCAAAGGATTGCATAGCAAGCAGTTCACTATTGCAGTGTTGATGGTTTTGGTTTGTTTATGATTTGTCCTCAACCAACAATTCTGAAAGCATTGCAATGAGGTCAGGTCAATGGTTTGGGTTAGTTGGTGGAACCATGTTTATTTTATGTAAAGAATGCTATTTTTATTATAAAATTAATTAATTATTCCAACTAAAATTTAAATTATAATAAAGTAACGAAATATGCAGCATAAATCATAATTTATCATATTTTATTAAGATAAAAAAAAAAATTCAATTGAAAATCGTGTTCTTAATTTAATATAAAATATAGTCTTTCAAATTTTAAATATTAACGATCAAATAAAATTCATTACAGAATTATTTATCAATTAATTTATTCTACCAATTTAGAGAACAAACAACAATAACTGCTATGGATTGCAAATATCTATTACTAGAGTGTGGAAATGTCAATCTTATGTTTATTCGTGGCTCTGTAAATAGGGTTGCTCATACTCTTGCAAGGGAGTTACTAATTTGATTTATTCTTGGCTCTGCAAGTAGGGTTACTCATACTCTTGCAAGGGTAGTTACTAATCCGATAAACAAAGGTGGCTTTTGTTGATAATTCCCGTACTTCTGATTTGATTCCGGAAAGAATGTTAATAAAATTTTCATTACATCATCCTGCTGGATGTATATGGCATGTGAGCAAAATGGTGACCACTTTTTTTTAATTGCGGGCAACATTGAATCAAAGTATCCCGAATCACATCTTTAGTCATATTTAAAATGGTCTTAGTTTCCAAAATACCTGCAGCCTATTTTTGCATTTTTTTGTACTGGTTGCTTTTCAATAAATGGCCAAATGCCAATTTTTTCATTAAAAATATTTAATTCAAAAGTATCAAATATAGGACTACTAGTGGTAGCTAGTACTGATACCTTGGTGATGATTCTTTTGCTTTGACAGTTTTTGACCAGCTCATCTGCATCTACAGCAAAATAGAATCTTCGTGTTGCATTGCTCATGAAGAACCATTTTTCATCAATATGAATCACATTCTTGATTTTCTTGAATGGAATGAAACCTTCTATGTTACTACTATCCTACATATTCAGGCTAAAGTGCACCTACTCTTCTTATTCTTAGGGTCCAATTGTAGCTGGATAAAATTACTATGTTGCTTCATTTTCTTTCTCTTTAATTGTTTGTGCATAAAAGATATAGAATGATCCAACTTTTCAGCAAATAAATGAAGCGTGGTTCTATCCATCAATGGTAGCTCTTTGATTCTTTTCGAATTAATTTCCACTGGTTGCGGCCATTTTCTAGGGGGTGATATTGTAGGCGGATCTCGTGCTTCCTTTGATATCTTATAGATCAACAATAGAAATAGAGAATCCAACAGCTACTTTCTTAACAAAAAGGAATCTTTTGAAACTCTTCTGAAATTTAAATAATCACATTTTTAATTTTAGTTTTCATTTTTTCACTAAAATACTTCTTTTTGTTACCTCTCTTTTGGGAGGGATTTGTCATTCATTCGGATTCATCATGCATTGGAAGATTATTTAAATGAAACTGAAGACGAGGAAAATTTATCTCCATTACTTGCATTTCTTACTCTATCTATTCTATGTTTTCCAACTGTTCAAACAGAGCATCTGATATTGCAAAAGTAGTGATCACTTCTCTTTATTTGTTCACTACTCATAGAAGCCGATATAGCTTTAGATCCTTCCTCCCGTCAATCCAATGTCGGACTTAAATAAAGAATGAAATTAAGTGGAAAAGATGCTAATACTTTTTTCCTCTACTTTTCAATTTTCTCACCCAATCACAAAAGGAAATTATTGCCGGTTTTATGGTTCAAAATTTGGTTGGTTATTTTGTTGGGTGATGCGATTAGAAAGTAAATATAAGTGTATTTTTTTAATATTATTAGTCAAATCATGTGTAGCGTGAGTTTTTTTTATTATGAGTGTAATGATTAAATGAAAGTAGTTATTTTAAAATGAAAGCATATAAAATTGAATTTTCTTAATTTTTATGTAGAAATGAAAAGGAGGGAGTACATTACATTTTCTAAAATAATATATATACAGTATTAAATAGAAACTAATAAAAATTAAAAATATAAATAAGTAAAATAAAAATAAATAATTATCAATAAATAAATAAATAAAAATATGAAATATAATGACTTCATGCTGCTGCTACTGCTGCTTTTGAAAGGCAATCATATTGAGGTCATGATTATTATGAAAAATAATATATCATTTATTAATTGATAAAATTGAATATTTCCAGTACTTGAATATTTTCAAAATATTAAAAAAAAAACATTTATTTATGAGTTATTGGAGCGATTTAGAGTTTTGAAAGAATTTGGGATTCAAAAACTAATTTAACACTAAAAAAAGAGAGAGAGCAAGTAGACAAGGACAGTGATGTAATTCCACACCACTCGTGTATTAGCAACTAAACCACTCAATTTTGAACAACCAACATCTTCACCACTAGCTAATACAATTCAAATACAAATAAATTAATAGCAAAAAAAAAAAAAAAAAGCATTCCTATCATATCATCACAAACCATTGACTTTTTAATGATTCCAGCATTTTTATTACCACTATCCCACGCGCTTCTCATAGTCAACTCTCCAATTAACACTAAAACATAATAATAAAATAAATCCAATAACTTCCCCTTTATTAAAATAATATATGAAAATTGAGAATATCAAACCAAAAATAATCAAATCCTTCAAAAGTCAACTCCTCCTCATCTTTTTCATTCTCTTTTGTTTTCTTCTGAGCTGTACTTATTCAGAGCTTCTTCTACACATTCCTTTTCTCTGCAAAAAAAATGAACTAAATGCAGACATAACCAATCAATCAGTCAACAATAACCTGAAAAACACCTGAAATGGGTAACGGCGTTACAAAAGTCAGCCACTGTTTTGCTGGTTCAGCCGGAGAAATCTCACGCCGGCACGACATCGCTTTTTACATCGGCGACGGCGATCATAAGGGATTAGGCCATTCTTTCTGTTATATACCAGCTGACCCAGCTCGATTGTCTAACAGTAAAGTCCATACGGAGGAAACGACGACTGTTTTCTCAATCTCCGGCGCTTCTGTTAGCGCAAATACATCCACAACTTCGTCTTCCGATTCTTCTCTCTTCAGCTCCGACGCGGCCTCTACTTTTGAAAGCTCTGTTTCTTTTGCTTCTGTGCCTCTCCAGCCAGTCCCTCGCGGTCCAATCAGCTCCTCCGGTGTGCTTGTATCCCGTTCGAGTCCGATCGAACGTGGGTTTTTATCGGGTCCAATTGAGCGTGGGTTTTTATCGGGTCCAATCGATCGTGCTTTTGTATCCGCCCCGATTGATCGTGGGTTATATTCTGGTTTGATGGAGAAAGAAAATGACAAGGAAAGTGGTAAGTTGCAGAGAAGCTCCTCTCATGGAGGTTTCGGGATTGGAAAAGTTCATAAAGGTAAAGGCAAGAAACATATTAGTTTGATTAAGAGTTTAAAGAGAGTTATTTCTAAAACCATTTCTAGAGGGAAAAGAAGGATAATGGGACCAATTAGAGATGTTAAAGAATCAGCGTTTGATAGAAATGGTGAAACTGTAAGTGGGTGTAATCCTAATTTAAGCAATCAAATGAGTTTAAGTAATGATATTGATGATGATAGTTTATTTTCAATTGAAAGTCAAAATCTGCAATGGGCACAAGGGAAAGCAGGGGAGGATCGAGTTCATGTCGTAATATCAGAGGAAAATGGATGGGTATTTGTTGGAATTTATGATGGATTTAACGGTCCTGATGCACCTGATTATTTACTATCTAATCTTTACAATAACGTATATGAAGAGCTCAAAGGACTTCTTTGGAATGATAAATCTGAATCCAATTCAAAAACAGAGGAGGCTTCTTCAAGTTCAAGTTCAGTTGACTGCAATGATGGCGATTCTGAGAGAAACCAGGGGAATCATAGCTGGAAATGCGGATGGGATGGAGAAAGAATCCAACTTAATGGGAAATTAAAACAGAAATTCACTTGTAGAGAGTCAAATTCTAATGGGGTTAATCGATTAGATGTATTAAGAGCACTTTCACAAGCACTAAGAAAAACGGAGGAGGACTTTTTCGAAATTGCTGATAAAATGGCAGCAGAGAAACCAGAGTTAGCTCTAATGGGTTCTTGTGTTCTGGTGATGTTGATGAAAGGAGAAGATGTTTATTTAATGAATGTGGGTGATAGCAGAGCTGTTTTGGCTCAGAAAGGTGAAGGAAATCAAGAATTGGAGATAATTAGTGAAGATGATCTTAAAATCTTGGAAGGAGATGATGCTTGCAGATTTAGTAACTTCAATTCAATTCAACTTACAAAGGATCACAGTACTTATGCACAAAAGGTGAGTCATTTTTATGTATTCTTTTCATTTCTCATTGTTTATTAGTAAAATAATTAGTACTATTTACTGAATTTCAAAACTCAATTTGGTAATTGCAGGAGGTTCAAAGAATTAAAAGGGAACATCCTGATGATCCTTCTGCAATCATGAATGACAGAGTTAAAGGTTATTTGAAAGTAACCCGAGCTTTCGGGGTCGGTTTTTTGAAAGAGGTACGATCTTAAACATTCAATTTAGAGCATTGAGAGTCATTATTGTTTGTTTGATCCATAAATTGAGGAAATTGTGTCAATTTCTGCAGCCAAAATGGAATGATCTGCTCTTAGAAATGTTCCAAGTAGACTATATTGGAGCAAGTCCATACATCACAAGTTTTCCATCGCTATATCACTACAGACTAAGCTCAAGAGACAGATTTTTAATACTTTCTTCTGATGGGTTATACCAATATTTCACTAACCAAGAAGTGGTTTCTGAGGTGGAATTGTTCATTTCAGCATTTCCTGAAGGGGATCCTGCACAACATCTTATAGAAGAAGTCCTATTTCGCGCGGCTAAAAGAGCCGGTAAGTTTGAATCAAAATGTCTGAATGAATAAACAAAAGTAATCAAGTAAATAGCAATTGATGGAATGCGTATTAAATTGTATTGCAGGTATTGATTTCCATGAATTGCTTGATATTCCACAAGGCGAACGTCGGCGATACCACGATGATGTTTCTGTAATAATAATTTCATTGGAAGGAAGAATTTGGCGTTCATCAGTGTAAATAATAAATCCCACCAAAATTTTTGTTTTGAATATATTGTAAAATGTTGTAAATGTTCTTCATTAACCACTCAATACATGTTTTTTTGTTGATAGAATAGAATCTGCTTTACAGTTTCTGGTACTGCACTCTTGTTTTGTTAAGCTGCTTTGTAGTACAGTTACACTCAAACTCAATATTCTTTGTTTATATTCCTCATTTAGTTCCAAAAATTAAAATAACTTATTGTGGAGGAGGCAACTATACTTGGTTTTAATCATGTAAATACAACATATAATTAATATTTTCTATATACCACCGATAAAAGAATTATTAAAAAAATAAAGAAAATTCCAAAAAATAAAAAATAAATATTTGATTTGAACATTTATTTTCACTAACCTTTATTTTTTTATATTTTAGCTGTTTTGCAAAACATGTGACTAATAAACTTAAATATAATATTTTTTTAATCGAATTAAATATAATATGTTATACTCAATTTTATTTTATGAAGATATTTTCTTAATTTTCCAAAAAGGAAAAAGCCAATATTTTTTGGAGGGAAAGTATGACTAGAAAAATGTAAAAAAAAGTGGTCAAATTTGAGTATCTCTAATGTACAAATAAAATACAATATATCTTCTGAAAAAAATAATATATGAATGTAGACATGGTTAGATGTATGTTTGGTGGTACAATATACTAATTTAAAATCTCATTCATACTCTCTCTTATTTTTTTGTCCACCATCAATAAATTAACATAGACATGTCTAGTCTAATAAACCATAGAAAATCATAAATTCTGTTAAATGCACATTCAAATCATCAGATATAATTTATCAAAAAAAATTTCGGTTTTTAATGATTTGGTAATAAATTACAAACATCTTATTGTCAGCTCATGTTCTTTCTATTTTATACATTAAAAACTACGTCACTATCAAAAATAATTATCCTTTTTATAGCAACTGTGGGAAAATAAAATAAAAATTAAATAAATACCACACTTTTGAAATTTACAGTTAAGTGATGATAATAATTTTTTTAACAATTATTCTTATACTATTAAATTATTTTAATTAATATATAAATTAATTTTATATATCATTAATATATAAATTTTTTATATTTAATTATTTTTATACCCTTATATTTTTCTTTAAAGTTTCAGAATTATATGAATAACACGCTTTAAGTTCATTTTTATGTTTTGTTTACGAAAAATATATCATATATATTGCTTCATTTGTATGATTTTAATTAGAAGTTAAAGTTGTAATGGATCATGCAATCAAAGTTGCAGATTTTTTCTTTCCCTTATTTTATTTAATTTAAGATGAAAAAACAAGAAAAGTAAAGGAAATAACAAAATAAATCATAAGACTTATTTACAAATACTGACATATTGAATTATTGAAATTAAATGTTATTATGGTGTGGTATTAAAATCTTATTAATAATTAACAAATACTTTACTTCTAGATTAAATATTAAAATTCAATTAGGTAAAAAAGATGTTAGAGTATGATGTTTACGCATATAAGACTAGGAATATAAAAATGTTGAACCAAACATATATATATTATCATGTGTTTTGTTGCCTAATTCTTATTGTTAATTACTTCTGTAATAATAATAAAAAAATTATTTATCTAATTATCCCATCAAACATGACGTAATTTCATGCATAATAGTATACCTAACTTACCAATTATTTTAGCACAAATCATTAACATTACACTCACGTCAGGAATATAAGAATTAAGAATAGTTCTAAGTTTTTAATTACATTAATTAAGGGTTGACTTAGTTATAAATAAATTATTTAATATGACAACTACTGTAAATTGATTAAGAGCAAATTTTGTCTTGGATATCACCTTAAGTTTAAAATTGTTATTTTTATTTTAAATTAAATCTCATATAATATTAGTACTTGTATGATAAATTAATTAAGTTTAGGTTTAGAAGCAAATTTTTTGAAAAAAACTAGGTATAGGTTTCTTCCTTAAAAAAAATCTCTAGGTTTAGGTTTTAATATTATGGTGAGCAAAGGAATAATTAACAGAAATTAGCATTCATTTGCAAAGCATAGGGACTCGAAAATAGTTTTGTGAAAATTAGAGACCTAAGTGGTAATTAGATAAAACCTTTAGGACCAAAGTGTATTTTCCCATATATATATATATATATATATATATATATATATATATATATATATATGATGCATAAAAAAAAGGAAAAAAAAAAGGAAGCGAAGTTGGAAATGATGGCGATAGTCAATAAACACCATTATTAGTTAATGTTTTAAATGAATACTGCGTTTTGTTTAATGTTTATTATTATAATGGACCATTTTCTATGACATAACTAAGAGCTTAGACTTTTAGATTAAATATATTAATTATTATTCAAAAACAGAATTAGTCATTTGTGAATGTTTAAATTAATATTAATCTTAAAATTGGTTGATAATAAGAGTGAAATTTGAATGTGAGAGGTAGTTCTTCCAATTAGATCGCTTTATATTGCCACAATTGACATTTCTATTTCTAGTAAAATTGGTCTTTTGACATTTTAAAATTTTCATCATGAACTCCAATTGATTAATTGATTTCAATTTTAAAATGATTATGGCAAAATAATTCAGAAACATATGTAAATACTTTTTAAACAAAAAATAATAGTAAACCAAATGTTAACAAGCAGACGTAAACACATTTTAATCCAAAGTTAAACACAAGAAACACTATTCAAGAGACCATTCATTTTCAATTTCCTTATCACTGGACTTGATTATTTAGAATGGCTTTTCATACCATAGCAATTTATCTTTTGCTTATTGTTTAGCTAAGAATAAAACAAATTGTATTTAAATTTTTTTAAAAAATATATTTAGATTTTGTTTAAATATTGATTTATACAAAATTTTAGATAAATATTTACTCTCAAATTAAGGTTATATTTAAACATAAAGTATTAAATTATTAGCTGTATCTTAACTTTATTTTTTTTTTTAAAAAAAGGGCTGTATCTGAACTTTATGATTTTATGTTTGTTAAGAAAATATAAACAATTATAAAACAAATATTTTGAACTACAATTTTATTGTTTATTATTACTTTTACAATCTCTAAATAATAACAAAATATATTTTTAAAATGTTATATAACAATAAACTGTAATTTTAGTCTTTGGTTTTAATTTTTGACCATTTGTTTTCTTTTACTATTTAAGATTTATAATCCCTAAATAATAAAAAATCATACTTATGTTACTACAAATAAATAAGAAAATGATATTTTATTATTTTTTTTTTTTACCATTTGTTTACATTTTTTAAGTTTTAGAATATAATAAAGGGGTTTGAGTTGATTCCTCCATAAAGTTGGTGCAAAATTCAAAACGTCCGCACAAGGTTTTAATAAAGAAAGAATGTTTCTGATTTGAAAAGCAAAAATGACCATTTTAATAAAAAAAAATAATAATAGAAGATATAATTATAGAAGCTACCGAAGAAGACGAATGGAACTAAGCTCCGTTGTTGCAGCCTCCTCCTCCGCTAGATGCAATCGAATGGTGCCGGTCTAAAGCACTCATACCGGTGATTTTTCTAGTGCCCTCATAATCACCGTATCATGACCAAAAATTGATAAAAATGCAAGCCCCTTGAATCACCACCGATAAAAAAATCACAATGGCAAGATTCCAAACAGTTTTTGACGTAATTGATGAGGTTTCTTCGCTTTTTGCATTAAGTATCAGGCTATTAGGAAAGTTCCAAGAATTTTTCGTTGAGTTTTGCGAAGAATTTGTTTAGATTTAGACCTGCTTTGTCAGAGAAGATTGTGGTGTGGTCTGTGCCGATTGTCCAATGAGAAACATTGGTTTCCATCGTTGACTTTGATTGATGCTTGATTTCGGCCAAAATCAATTTTTCATCTCGCCAGAAAAATCCTGTTTGCCAGAATTTTTTGGCCGGTCTGTCATTGGAAAAGACACAAGTTGCTGGAAAATCTGTAAACCCATTATATACACGTGTGTACTTGTTGGAAAAATTGGCCCTTCTGGCTATTTTTTTTTTCCAATTCTTTTTTTGCATTATGTTTAACTATTGTTTTATATTTTGTGGATGATTTTGTATATATCCCTACAATAAATTCATAAAATGAAACCATTCCTCGTTCATAGTCTTTTAATATTTTTACCCCATTTTCGGAATTAAAGTTTTAATTTTGATGCATGTGTATTGGGTAGAGTCTTTCTTTGAGTTCCTTTAAAGAGTTTCTACTAGGCTATTAGGTGAACATTGTGTGAGCCAGCAAGCAATTTGAATTCTCGATTACTCATTTCTAGAGTTGAATTATGTTACAAAATCAGTATGGAACTGTGGATAGTTTTTTAGGTACATAAAACCAATTTCATGGACTGGTTTGATTTCATAATATGCATATTACGACTGGGACTTGGCCTAAAATATTTGTAACAATCAGTTATCTATAATAGGTTTCCAAGTTACCAACGAGTAATAATGATCAAAATATAATTTTTTATAATTTTTTTCTCTGCTCATCAATGGTAACAAGAACAAAATAACTGAAAATTTTAATTTCTGTTTACGGCAAGGAACAAGCAAAAAATATACTAAATTGAAAACCTCGTCAAGAGAAATAAAAAAATTGGCTTATTTTTACAGATAATATACGGTTTGACTAAAAATTACTTAAAAATCAACGGTTAAATTTTGCTTTGATTGCTAGAGACGGCAACAAAACTAGCCAATGTTTATGTCAAAAGGTTAGTTTTGATGGGATAATTCTAAATATTACTCGAAAGTTATTTTTATACTACCAAAATGAATGACAATATGTAAATAAGTCATCCAAACGGAGGAACTAACTATATTAAATATTAAAAATATTAATTAAAAAAAGAAAAAGAGACCCATTTAAATCATGAAAGTGGTTATGAAATCTCGAATTTATGTATAACTTAAAAAAGAGACTCACTTAATTATTATTAACAAAAAATTAATAAATAATCAATTTATAATTATTAATTAAAAAAAAAGGAAAACGTGAAGCATCAACTCTCATATTTGGACGACAACGATGAGTTTGAGTAAATTTTCTTCCACTTCCGTAGTCTAATGGCTGCTTTTATCACATATTTGGAATCTTAAATCATTTTTCAAGACCAAGTTTCATATTGGAACTGTTTTAAGGGGCTAGCCTTGCATATAAGTATAAGGGAGGATTGACAATTAAAAAAAAAAAAAAAACCTAAGGACATTAATATTTTTTTTTTCAAGGTTTCAAAATAAAAAATAACTCTTTCAAATTCTGAGGTTTGAAAATAGCTGATTCTATTATTAATTATTTATAACTTATTCATAAAAAGTTTAATAACAGTTTGGAATCGTTTATGACATGTTTATATTGTAATCATAAAAATTTTTACAAATTGTTTATATTTTGTTTATAAATTTTTTTTTTTTAAAAAAGCTATTTTTATGTAAAGAACTTTAAATGATGACTATTCTTATGCTAAAAAACTTTAAATGAAATTATTTTTAGGTAAAAAAATTTGGAAAATATATATATATTCAAATTCTTAAAAAGGGTTACATATGACTTTTTTTTTTAAAAAAAAAAATTTGTACAAGAGGGCTTGCAGATTCATATGCTATGTATTGGTGAAAGAATAGTGGTGATTTAGTTATAAAGTTTTTAATATTCTTAGTTTCTTATGTTTTTGGGAGAATTATTCTATAGTCCTTCCGGTTTTTTATAATCTGCTTGTAGATCCTACAAATATGGTAAATATGCTAAAAGATCTTTGAAAGTTAGGGCAGAGTATTAGGTTAACTAAAATCGAAATCCAATTGAAATTTCGATTTTCGGTTAACCAAATTTTATAAAACACTAACTAAAACCGAAAAATTTTCAGTTAACTGAAATTTTTCGGTTAACCGAAATCCAATATACTAACTAAAATTTCACAAAATCGTTTAATAAAAATCTAATTACTTATTATGTTAGGGTCTTACAAAACGACGTCGTTTAATGAAGTGAAGTTCGATTTTTCAGTTAACCGGAACATCAAAATTTTAAAAAATATTAACTGAAAATTGAACCGAAAATTTTGGTTAACCAAAACAAAACGAAAAAAAAAATCAAAAATACGGTTAAAAAACCGAATTCTGTTCTTTCCTATTAAAAGTTTATTAATTTTTGTGTTTAGATATTTCCGTTAATTTTTTCATTCTTTTGTCATTACTTTGGTTGGAAAACTTTTAATTTGCTCAACTTCTGAAATATTTATATTAAATTTTTTTATTTTAAAAAAATAAATATGAAAAAATAATTTTGTTGTTAATATTTTTTATTTTATTTTATTTTAACAAATAAATAATTAATTAAAAAAGTTGCAGGTCTGCTCCTTCGTGTATGAACTAATTAAAACCAGTTCCAACAACCACCATACCCACCGCCATTCCCTCTTCCATCGCCGTTCCAAACACCGGTGCGAATTTATAATGCTAGTCGGCGTCCATCCTCAGCCCTCTCTCTTTCAGTTCTACGATTTGGGTTAAGTCTCTACAAAAACAGAAAACAATACAAACAATCTCAATCTCTAATTTAAACCCAGAAACTCTTTTAGTTAATATTTCTGAAATTGTTCTTGGGAATGAGTTATGATTTACTGAAGAAATCAATTTTATGTTTGACAAGAAATTTCCTGCATCTAGCCCATTCCGATCCTAACATCACAGCTCTCGGCTTCTCAGCAGACTTAATGGGTCCAAAGCCAGCATCGGCTTGTGATGGTCTGAAGGCGGCGGAGATTGGGTATTGTGATGGTAGAAAAATTGTGTCGAATTTAACTTTTATTTTTAGACCAAGGAAGATGGTTGATGATGATGATGGTAGGAAAAGACGTGGATAATGCTAATATTAATGATGAGGAATAGTGATGCATTGTGATAATGGTGGATGCAGATAATGGCGGAGGAGGAAGATGATTTTATTTTTTATATTGAAATATAAAAATATAATGTGTTTTTATATATATTTTTTAAAATTAAATAAGTATTTTTATTTATATTAATTAAGTCACATATAAATATTTTATAGTTAGAAGATTAAAATGAAATTTAGTATGCGTAAATTATAATTTTTCTAACCAAAATAATTACAAAAGAATGAAAAATTAACAAAAGTATTTAAACAGAAATTAATAAACTTTTGACGATCTTTCAATATATTAGAAACAGATTATAGAAAAATTGAAGGACATCAGATTAATTAGTCCTGTAATAATACGGATGAATCTGAATCCATTCTCCACTCGCCAATTATATGATTGAGAGAGACGCAACGTAATTTTCATTTTCATATTTTTATTAAGGGGAATTTTTTTTTTTTCCAGAAATCACATGAGAAAAAGGTAATCCAATAAATGGGATTGGCAAAAGAAGATTGCATCGTGTTTCACGCGCTTTAAAGGTTGGTGGTGGTGTTGATGATGAAAACCCAGTGCAACGCCAATTCCGCAATTTTGTACTCAAACTCAAATCATTTTCTCGTCACTCGCGAGATAAACATAGGCTCTTCTCGTTAGTTACATCGCTATCCAACAGCATCCGTTGGTACTGGTAGATATATATGTATACCAAATCTCCAACAGTTTAATTTTCACATGTTCTCGTTTACTGCTGCAAACAATTTCGATTTTATTTACTATAACTTTCATTTCAAATGAATAAATTTAAACTAGAGCAACTATTAACTAAATTTTCACTAACCTAATTACTTCCAAGATATTTTTCATAGCTCCTACTGTACTTAGTGGTAGTTTGTTTCGGATACGAAAATATCAAATGAACTATATCAAACTGACATATCCAATAATTCATGTGTGGTATTTGAAACATTTTTCAAGTTATATTGAAAATTTTTTAGATAAATCTAAAATTGAAATTTTCCATTAATTAAAAATGGACAAAATTCATAAAACTTACATTTCATAATTTTATTATTTTGACGGAACATAAAAATCCCACATAAAATATGAGCTTTTGCAAATTTTCATCATTTTATTATTGTTATAATATGATTAACTTTAATTAATATGGTTGAGTTGCATGCATTCTATTTTTATTTTTTTAAAATCAAATCTAATAATTTATAGAATCAACAATCAATTGGTTGCACATATAATTGATTTTACTAAATCTATCAAATTCAAATTCAAATTCTATCAATAGAAAGATGATGACATATATATGTGAATATATAATTCACTCTAATAATAAAAGTTATAATGAATGATTTGCAAAGTCACTCTTTCCTTTCTCAACATGTTAGTTGTTTAGTTGCTTTCACTTACGTTACCCGAAAGCTGATAGATAATAAATTAGCTTTCTATAATGATGTGGAATCAACTAATTAAATTTAGGACACTCTACCCCCTCTATGCTTTATATACCTACGTATATAACTAGACAATACCTTTCCATTTTCTAAAATTTCTTTCATTTGTAGAGCAAAAATTTGTTGATTTCTCGATTTCATCCAAAGTAGTTAAACCACCCAAATATCGTTCGTTTTCTTTGTCAATACCTTTTCATTTGTTCCGTTTGGAAAAATATTATTCCCAAACTTGTCATATTGTCTTTATTGAATCTTTCTTGGATAACTTGACTCTTAACACTTACCAAAATTACTCAGCCAAATTTTTTCAGTTATACATTGAATAATTTATCATATACACAACTCAAAAGTCATATTGGAGCATTTATTATGAACCTAAACCCACACTTCAAAAGTTAATTTTTTAGTGCATTACACTTTCAAATTCTCAAAAATTAGTTGGTGCACACATATGATATCATCTACTTACCCCAAACTGTCCCAAATTGATTGACTCCTCATATCATAATTTTGATTGACTCCTCATATCCTAATTTTTTTTCTATTAGCAATACTGGTTTTAGATAATTTTTTTCAGCGTGTATTGTTATGAATATATGCTTATTTCATTATTTTATAGGATTCCTATGGGTTTGTTGTAATTAGAGATGACTATAGGTCAGGTCAGGCCACGTCCCGGTAGGCCACGATTCAGTAGACGAGGAGACTGGGACCAACTTTATAGTTCTCGATTTTTTGAGCGGTTCATCGCGAGCCATGGTTCAAAAAATATTTAAACTTAAACCGGATTGTCTGTTCTACGGTTCCGATTCGAACTTTACGATTCCAGTTCGAGACTAATTGGATTTCGATTAACCGGCAGCCAAAATCGCCGATTTTTTCGAGCAGAACCGGCAATAGCCACCATTAGTTATAATACACCAAAGATTGGAAAAATCCATGCCATGACCCAAGTCTTTCCCCTTTATATTTTCAACAAATTTATATGAAGAGTTAAAAAAAGAAAAGAAGAAACATTAACTAGAAAGTTAAATTAATTACTCTCTCTATTCTTAAATAAGTGTTTCATTTGCGTTTATTTTATTATTAAGAAAAAACATTTATTATATTGAAACTATAATTTTTAATAGATAAAAAGATTAATGTACCATTCATTTTAAATGTTAGTGTTTATTTTGCACATTAATTCTTTTTATTATGTGCAAAGTAGAAAAGTAAAATCATTGTATAATTTTGTTGAATTCCAAAAATAAAACACTTATTTTAAAATAAAATGAAATAGTAAATAAGACACTTATCGTGGAAAGTATAGAGTACTGATAGCGGAGCCGTTACTTCACAAACAATATATGAAATTATCATGAGATTATTAACCATGAAAGAGAGAAGAGAAGTATAGTAAGGTCTAAATCACAAAAAATGGTCCCCTATAAACCAAACCACGTGCATAGAATGCATCAAAGTTAGTAGAAACTGTAAATAAACAAAAAAAGCAACTTATTATTGTACTCCTAAATTCTCTTCTCTTATAATACACAAAACAAAGTGTTGGAGGCTTTCAATGCTTCCTTGGCGAAGGATCCAATGCACTTAAACTCTCCTCCATCTCTTTCTTTTCTTCAAATTTCATTTCATTTTTATCTTCTTCCTATTAAGCATGTCAACCTCAGATCATTTACTTCTCGTCCAAGAAAATCAAGAAGATATCGAATTCAACCTTCTGCTGATGAAACCCAAATTTAATTTTAAAGAAAACATTCACAAGTGCAAACAAGAACGAGAGCAAGAAGAAGAATCCAAGAAGAGGGATTCGCCGGAATCTTTAGAAAAGGAATTACAAGATGATGATGATGATGATGGGTTCAAGACTCCAACATCTTTGGATCACAAAATTCCTTCAAGCAATAAATGTCCACCTGCACCAACAAAACCATCCAAGACCTTTTTATTACAGGCCTGTAAAAGAAAATCGTCCAATGTTCGGCAACTTGATCTGTGTCGAGAAGTGGAATTCATGTTTCCTAAGCCGATTCTTGATGATTTCTGTCGGAAAATCAAGAAAGCAAGAAGAGATTGAATCAAACAAGTTACACGAATTCAGTACTAGGTAAGATGATTTTACATATGTAAAAATAATAATGCAATTGGGAATCATTTGATTACTAACAAGAAAAAAGGGTTGCAAACGTAATCTTAGCTTCTCATAATTTTCTGAAATTATTGGTCTAGGACAGGACCCTGTAAAGTTGAAGCAGGAAATTGAGAATAGAAGGATGTGGATTTGTGGAATTAACTTTACTACTGCATCTTTTGTGCTCAAGGTGTTTTGCTGTTCTAAAGAAAAGAGAATTTATTCCAAAAAAATTTTGAACACAGAAAATCATATTCCAGCATATTTTATTTTTTAAATCTTGATGTAAAAAGTTGGTAGGTGAGCTTTGTTGGCCTTATAAGTCCTGCTCAGCTCTCTCAAATGGTGTTCTATTAGAATCTCTTTAAATTGCTCATCCAGCCAAACTATATTCCAGTTAGAAAAAATAATTATCATTGTCTTTTGTTCGATATAATTTTGTAATTTGCAGTAAACCAGCTAGCAAGCTGCCATTTTATTAAAAAATAAATTTCAACATTTTCTATTTTTTTAAGGATGATAGAATGTTCCATATTAATTAGGTTTTTATTTAAAAAATACTTGTTTCACCTTAAAATAAACGTTTTATTTGTAATTTTTTTTTTCAAAATTAGTGTATGATTTTTATCAAATAACAAAATCCTATTTAATTTATATCCTAATATTAATTGAAATTTGCAATGATAATTTCTCTCTTGTAAGTATAACAATATACTCAACTTATTAAATAATTTATTACAATTAAAATTTATTAATTAATTAAAAATTATTTAAGAAAAAAAAAAAAAGAAAGTGAAACACTTATATCCACAATAAAGAGAGGCATATAAAAGAAAGAGTGAGCTTCAATTCCAAACATAGCTTTCTATATGTATAGAATTTTGCCTTAGAATTGATATTAAATGAAACACTAGATTTCACTAGTATAAAAATTGTCTATTTGCTCGCATTTTTAAGTCTCATTTGCGTCGGTTCTGAAAATAATGCAAAATGAAAAATATTTGCGTGGCCTTTAACCTACAACTGACGCAAATAGGTCAAAAAAGAAAAACTGCAGCTACAAAAACACAGCAACCTACAACAAAAAATAGAAACACAGTAAATTACAACAAACTACAACAAAACAAAAATACAACAATTTGCAGCAAACTGCAGCAAAACAGAAACACAGCAACACAACTATAATCCTTATATTTAATGTGCTACATTGTACAAATGATTTTGAATTCCTTTATAATTTATAAATTTCTCTAATCCTTACATTTAGTTTCTATCTAAGTTCAATTTACATCTATATTTCAATATTGTTACAAAATATTTCACCCACATATCTCGGACTTCATTTATCTCCTTACCGGAATATGGACTTGTTCTTGAGAAATCCTATAGTATATAAAACAAGAAAAGTGTAAATAGTAATTAAAAACACTGTATTCAGTTGACCCAATTGCTAAGCACACTACATAATTATTTTAAATAGGAGAAAAACACTTTAATTACTATTGAAAAGTCATATGAAACTTAATATTACTACTAAAATCATTCTATTTTTCATTATTTTTAATTAAATTAACCATAAAACCTTTATTTTAAAATACCTAAAAGTCTCATACTCTTTATCTATGATGGATAATATTGAAAAATAACATTTAATAATAATACAAATATAAAAAAACATTTAATTTTGCAACATACTAAAAAGGTGGAATTATAATAATACAACAAACTCTAACTGAATATTAATGGGAAAAGTTAATCTCTTGTATTAATTGTTTCCCATGTGAAATGTCACATTTCATTCAGTTAGAAGATCCATTACAATCTTGATGGTACCTTACCTTCACTCCTTTTTACAAAAAGTAAAATCAGACCTTATAATTTACCTTCAATTTAACTCCTCAACTTATATTATTTCATCTTTTTTAAGGATAATATTAGAAAATGCTCAATTATTAATTTTTAGTCTAATTCTATTTTTAGTAAAAGGATCATATTATATTTGCTTTTTTATATATTATTTATATTCCTTTGGTAATTAAAAAGTGATTATATTAAAAATTAGTTTTATAAATGGAGCATATAATTTTTTAAAATGTGAAATATAGTAGATTATTTAGGTAAAGACCCTTGAATTTAATCCTCTAACTTGGCATTGTCTTCCATCTGAGGCCTTTTTGTCAAATGGAAATGTAGTCACTTGGATGAGTTTCATTGGTCAGACTAGGGGTAAATAGAATAAAGGGATATAATCGGAAACAGCTGAAAAAGCAAAATGTTAGCTAAAACTGACAAAATTATAAAATAATGGAATTAAATGTTATTTAGGGCTTCTAAAAACAAAAAATTGAAAATAATATCCTAAAAAAACCATTTTCGCTACACATTTACAGAGGGGTTTATGAACAGTTTCCTGCAGTTGCATACTACCGGTGATATCCAGCGTCGATTCCGGCAAATTTGATTTTCTGATGAGATTCAAAACTCACATTTTTTGGTCATTTTCAGACATGAAACCAACGAAATACATAGCTGCAACTCAACGGAAACATTAGCAACCATTATCTTCGAGTTTCCAGTCAGATTCTTACCGAAATCCGACAATGAAATCGCGTCAGTTTCTCATCGATTCCAGATCAGGTTTTGTTTTGTTTTTCTGGCGGTTAGCTGTCATTTTCATCGGAACTCGAAGGAATCTCAAGAATCAGAAATGATAACTTTGGGACATTCGACGGAATCTGAGTTTCAAATCGTGTTTGGTTTTCTGATTTTTCAGATCGTTGTTCATCATTCTTAATAGATTTTCATCAAACTTCGTCTAATTTTCGATTGTGCTTCGGTCTTCTTTCTTTGTTTTCCAGCGACGACGAGGAGTTTCATAGTTTGAAGTCGTTGGGCTACCGGAGAAGATGATCTACTTGCGTGAAATTTGCGTTGATGAAATTTTGATAAGCTTTTCTTTTTTATTAATTGAGCATTCGTTTTAATGAAATTTATTTATCTGTATGGAGCATGCTCCTATACCAAATCAATGAATTTTCAGAATTTAAACTTTTGTAGACTACTTTAACTTAGCTTAGTATAATACATCAAAAGTAGATATATCTTTTCTGTTTTCCAACCAATCCCTAGAATAAACGGGAAAATATTTACCTAAATGGGTGGTAATCTGACGTGTGTTTGGGAGTTATATAACACCAGCCTAATTGGGTGGTAATCCGACGTGTTTGGGAGTTATATAACACCTGTCAAATGCAAGGAGAGAAAATTGACAAATAGGATGCCAAGTCATCAATTGAGGTACGGTTAACAAATTTAACGGCAAAAGGACGTCCACTGATAGAGAATTAGGAAGTCCAGTGGTTATGGTGTTACAAATTAAAGTTTAAAGATCTCATTAACGCTGAAAGTAAGTTCAAGGATGAAAGGTGAAATTTACCAACAACAAATACAACAAATGGGTCACTTCGATGGAATAGGAACAAAGAAAAACCTCTACCACTACCACAACAACTACTAAAAACTAATATGAGATAATTCCAAATGTCATTTCATATATAACTTGATTTCAAGGGTATATATTGGATCAAACACTTGTTTGTATAGTTGTTAGGTGTTTAGTAAACAATAAACGATAAAAGAGCCAAAAGTTATTGTTTGTGTCATACTTTGAATTGATTTAAGTGATAGGTTCAATAGTAATTGAATTTACTTATAATTGGATTCAATTATAATTGAGTTGAATCATTATTGTGATTAGATATAAGTTTTTGGATGTAGGTCTTTGGAGAGATTAAAGTCAAAAGCCTAAAAATTAAAAATTTTGGTCAAATTAGAAGACTCTAAAATAATTCCCGGAGGTGGTTGGTTGCAGTTACATAGTTAAAGCGAACGAAATAAAAGCGGAACGTGGAACGTGCTCTAGAAGTGTTTTGGTGAAAAGCTCTGTAAGAAACATTGAAGTAACTACCAAAGTGCTTTGGTGGGAAAATTTCATAACTATTTTTCATTTTTGCATAAATAGTTAGCTTTATACATTGTAAAGGAACCAACAACCCAACAACTAACACCCACTCAATGAAAACAACAACTCAATCAAATCAAATTCAAACTCAAGTATAGTCACAAACTTCATCAAGTTTTTTGTATTTGTTTGTCTCAAGTTCAATTCTACGACCATCTTATCTGGATCTCAAGCATCCAAATGTGCATCTCTGGATTAACTTTGCAACTTTTCAGTCTTGAAACAAACTTTTTATGTTATAATTCCTTTTTAGTTGATTTAATTCTAGAAAGATAAATCCAAATCTTTTTCCAGTCAATTTAATCTTGGAGAGACAAAATCGAATCGTTCTCTGATTGATTTAATCTTAAAAATGAAAACCAAATCATTGAGTTATGTTTTAAACGTAATTCAATACAAATCAAACACTGAACCTTCTTAGGAATGTGTTGAGAAAGCGTTTAACGTGAACCAACCCACAATCTAAGAAGTTAGATTTGGGCGCAAACTATAGTCGGTGTAGCCATACACCTGACAAGTTTCTCATGCACATTCAAGCTGTTAGTCAGCCGAAGATTTGAATCTCCGAAAAAAAAAGTTCAAACAATCTTTTTAACATGCCTATTTAAAAAGGAAGCCGAAGTTGTTTAAGTTTCAAAATGGAGGCCAATAGTTACATAAGTTAAAAGCTACTTAAACAGCTAAAAAGTTAAGTCAAAAGCTATTTTATCGAACACTATAAAAAATAAAATTTAGCATTGTTTGAATAGTTGTTAAGTATTTAGAAAAAGCTAAAAGTTACTGAGTTAGCCTTTAATATAAAACTATTTAAACAACTAACAGTTATGTCAAAAAATAATTTAACAAACATTATTAAAAAAAAAAAGAGTTTAAAAGTTACTGTTGCTGAAACCGAAATCATAAGGTTACATAATTGGGTAATATTAAACCTGTTTTGGGAATGACTTGTATGGCAATAGCCGCAAATGTTGCATCATAAGGTTACCACCCTATCAACATGTTCAGCCAATAGTAGTCAATTATAAGCTACCACGCTGTAGCTCATGCTTAGTCAGAGTCAAAAGTCAACTTTTCTACTGCCTACTACGCCATATCAGCAGAGATTGCCACCTCCTCCTTGCGGGCAGGTATCACCGCCTACCACGTGGCACCAATCCTCCTCCTAATCCAACCAATTGTTGCTAAGTGGCTTAACCATTGAGTGACACGTGGCACTCTTTGCAATTTGATTTTTTACTACATTTTTGTTCAAGTTTTGTAATTCATCTGTAGACTTAATAAACCTAAAAATTCCTTTTCCATTTAATTTTGTTATTTTCGGATTACAATTTATCCTAAGTTTAAAATTAATTTTATTCCTAGTTTGCTTCTTATTTACAATAAATTTCAGCACCTTATTTTTTGTTTATAGCATGTTTATTTTCAGTTTATCAATTATTTTTTCCCTTTTCTCTTTCGTTGAGTATTTTCATGTAATTTCAACACTTAAATTGCGTATTAAATTAATTTTAGATATGAGATCTATTTAATTTTCACTCTTGATAATTTTTTCTTTTGTGTTTATTGACAGTTTATTTTGCTATTATTTGTTGTTATTTGTCCACTCATTATTTAATTTTTTTCGTCATAATTTGGCATTAATTTTTCTTTTAAATGTTCATTTTCTTCGTTATTTTTACCCACTTGGTTAATTGGAGTCGTTTTTCTTAATTTTTCATCTAAAAATAAATTAAGCCAGCGATTCCTTTAATTTTTCTCATGTGTTTCATGAGTCTTTAACTTTTTTAGTTTTTATATACACAACGCTGATTTTGAAAAGAAGCCGACAGGCAGAATTTCTATTGGTTTTCGGCATCGTGAACCAACTGTTAGTTTTCGGAAGCCAAAAACAACAGAGTCCGTGGAGATGGAAAAAGAAATGGCTTGCTTTGAGTGTCTGATGGGGAGAAAAAACTTTTTATTATTCTTCTATTTTGTTCTTTTTATTTTTTAAAAAAGTTTAAAATAATAATAATAATAATAATAATAATAATAATAATAATAATAATAATAATAATAATAATTATGGATATAGCACAAAGGTATTTAATTTTTTTATACTAATTAACCGTAAAATAGATAAAAATTGAAGGTGATATTACAAAATATGGAACTTATAAACTAATTTTTAAAAATCAGAGAAAATTGAAAATAGATTATTGAACAAATATTTACCTAACAAACATGCTAAATTATAGATCACCTTTGGGATTTTATTTATACAACGCAGGAATATAAATACAGAATATTTGGTGCAGGCAAATAAGTAGTAGTGACGACGTGAAGACGTGTAAGAACAAAGAGAAAACGAAAAAGACATGTAAGGACCTGTTTGACCGTTTCTTTACCTTCAATTAACACAAAGCCATAACGGCTGCGACGTATCCTCTCTTCCCTTCCATTGCTTTCCAATTTCATAACCAAAACCAATTTCCAAATCATTACACCAAAACAAACAAACCAATTTGATTTCTCTCTTTCCTTATTCTTCTTCATCTTTTGATTTCCCTCAAATGGAGCGTAAGAAAACCTTTACCATGAACTGGGACGCCTTGGGCGACCACGACGACGACGATGACCGTTTCTTTGAATCTTGTGATCGCCTTTCTAATGTCGTTCCTGTTGATCTCGGTTCCTCCGGCTCCGATGACGACGATGAATTCGAAGACCCTCGCATGTCATTTACCTCTATTTCCTGCGGTTCTACCACTGAATTCCGAAACTACGCAGCCGAAGCAATGTCGCCTGAATATAATATCTGGATGGCTGCCCCTGGATCAATTAATGAACGCCGGAAACGACTTCTTGCCGGAATGGGCTTATCTGCCGAGAAAGAGCTGCTTAAAATCGCTAGTAAAGACGTAAACCGTGCTCTTTCTGTCAAAATTGAAAACAGACACGTGTCTTCTCCTGAAATTATTAGCGATCCTGTCGTAGATGTGAAAACGGAAGTTTCTACGGCGCCGCTACCGGTTGTGCTGGTCAGGTCGAGGTCTCACGGTGACATAAATGCTCTTTCGTCCGAAAAAAAAAGGAAAGAAGAATTTCTAGGAAATGTGACCAAACAAAGTCTGACAAGATCATCATCAGTGATAATTATGTCAAACGCAAAATTTTATCCGTTTAATGATTCAGTTAGAGCAACGGCGCGGGGCGGAGGAAATTTAGGGCCGACCGGTGGCTTAACATCGATGCTATCGGAAAACAGGTTCGGTGCTTTTTTTGTCATTAAAAATTTAGATACAGGAAAAGAATTTGTTGTTAATGAATATGATCAGGAAGGAACGTGGAACAGAGTGAGTGATCTTCAAACAGGAAAGCAATTAACAATGGAAGAATTCGAGAAATGCGTCGGACATTCTAGAGTTGTTAAAGAGCTAATGAGAAGACAAAATGTTGTTGGTGATGATGATAGAAAACTAAACGCTAATTCATATTTGTCAAAAAGTTTAAGACTGAGTAAAAGAAGAGGTGCTGCATTGTTGAAGAACATTAAAGGTGTTGCTCATTCTATGTCTATAACTGGATTAAGAGGAATTGATAAAGAGCATAACTCGCCGACGGCCGAATCAAAACCAGGCTGTGCAGGTGGATCTGTGGGGAAGAATAATAATTCTTCGTCAGGATGGATTAAAGTTAGGCAGGTTGCAAAATCATATAAAGAGTTAAGTGCTTTGCATTTGTGTCAAGAGATTCAGGCTCATCAAGGCTCAATTTGGACTATGAAATTTAGTCCTGATACAAGGTTTCTTGCAAGTGGTGGTGAAGATAGGACTATTCATATATGGGAAGTTCAGGAGTGTGAAATTATGTCCATGAATGAAGGGAATTTAACTCCGCTTCATCCTTTCTCTGCTGCTAGTCCTAATCTGGGAGATGTCACACCAATGCCTTCTGAAAAGAGAAAGAAGAAAAAAGGCTCCTCTAGTAGGAAACTTAATCCTATTCCAGATTATGTTCATGTCCCAGAATCTGTGTTTTCCTTGTCTGAGAAACCCATTTGCTCTTTCACTGGTCATCTTGATGACGTTCTTGACTTATCCTGGTCGAGATCTCAGGTTATAATTTTAAAATTCTTTGATATTTTTTGGAATTTTCAATTTCATTGTTTATTTATTTTTATCTGTGAAAACTGTGATTCATGAAAAAATCACAAACAGTAGAAAGATTATAGTTTGACAATGCTTAGATTTAGATTGCAAGTACCATCTGTCGAATGAAGTTTAGCTGCTATATCAGAAATTTGTGTACATTTATATTTTTATGGATTTGCAGCTACTTCTTTCTTCTTCAATGGACAAAACTGTAAGGCTATGGGACATGGAGACCAAGAGCTGTCTAAAGCTGTTTGCTCACAATGATTATGGTAAATATATCCCATTTCTTTTCTCAATTAATTATACATGCACGGGTTATTATTGATATTGGCCTTTGGCTATAGTAACCTGTATACATTTCAATCCAATGGATGATAACTACTTCATAAGCGGTTCGCTTGATAACAAGGTTCGAGTCTGGAACATACCTGACAGGCAACTTGTGGATTGGACTGATGTCCATGAAATGGTTACTGCTGTTTGCTACACCCCAGATGGCCAGGTTTATAAACTTTTTTCTTTGAGACATTTTATCGTACAATTTTTATTCTTAAACATTCCCCAATATTTTTTTGCTAAATATTTGGTTTCTGCTATTAATTTTAATGTTCTGTTAATTGAAGGGAGCACTAATTGGTACACATAAAGGAAATTGCCGTATGTATAGTGTTGAGGGTAAGAATTGGCTTGCAGGATTTTTAATTATCAATTTGATATTAAGCATAAAAATTTGATGTTATTAATTTCTTGAGTCAGATTGCAAACTGAGTCAAGTTGAGCAGCTAGATTTGCAAAACAAGAAGCGACCAAAAAAGATCACTGGTTTTCAGGTTATCTTTCACATTCCATTGTTTAATATTTACTATTTTCAGTAGTTGAAATGACAAAATTAATCTGAATGACTGTTCATTTGTATAATAGTTTTCACCAGTAAATCCATCTGAAGTTATAGTTTCTTCTGCTGATTCGCGAATTCGAATTCTGGAGGGTCCAGATATCATACACAAATTCAGAGGTATGCACTTCAACAATAACCAACTTATTATATTGATCCCAAACCAAAAACAGTATTCAAATTATTAAACTGAAATGTTGTTGGATGACAGGTTTCAGGAACCTGAATAGCCAAATTTCAGCTTCATTCAGTACAGATGGAAAATACGTAATATGTGCAAGTGAAGATTCTCATGTATTTGTATGGAAGAGAGACGAGCGAGCAGGAACTGGGAAGGGAAAAAGTATGATAAATTCTCGATCTTTCGAAAGTTATCAATGCAGGGAAGTCTCCGTAGCAATCCCATGGCCAGGTACTGTAAAAGGGGATCCACCACCTGTACAAGTTCACTCTAAAAGACATTCAAAACGTACTTCGCAACCACCATCCTCACCAACTAAAGAAGATTTATCTGTGTGTAGTAGAAGAGAATCACCTACTAAAGAAGATCAATCTGCTTCTCCTTCTAAATCAACAACTTGTAAAAGACAATTGCCACCACTTCCAAAGAAAAATAATACTAATACTAATACTAATACTAATACTAATACTAACGACAGTACCAGTAATGTAGAGAGTGCTGCATCTCCTGAAGATGATCCCTCGATGATTTCCAGGTCGGATACTGACCTTTGTGATTCCTTTTCTTCTTCAACGAGGTATGATCCAGCTTCAATTTCTGCAATTCCGACCTCGTCTTCTTGGTCTTCCTCTTGGTCATGGTTTGACAGCGGTCATGGAAATAGTTCTATGCAAGCTTCGGCCTGGGGAATGGTGATTGTTACTGCAACTTCGGGTGGTGAAATTAGAGCCTATCAGAATTTTGGTTTGCCACGCAGGATTGGTCGCCAAACCAACCTCTTTTGACACATTTTGCATTTTAATCAATTTTGCTGGGTTTTTGTTTGTATTTGTGAATATAGAAGTGAAATATTATTAAAGCAATATGTAAAAGTTGATCAGTTCTGTTCTGTGTATTGTAAATGTTTAAGTTGTTTTTTTAAATTAGTGTCCAACGCCTTATGAAATGGTAATCATCTATAACTATGGTAAGAACATAAATGAAAGTTCACTTGTTCAAACTTCACCTTTATATACATATACTTAGTTAATAAAACTATTAATAAAAAACTTATTTTAAAAGGTAAACTATTTTAGTTGGAAGATTAGGCATGACAATTACGATACAACATTACAATTTTCAAATTTAATACAATATAAATATGGCCTAAATATAAATATGCTCCCAACGTTTGTGAAAATTCACAGGTAACACTCTATTTGACCTATCGTATATCTAAACTATAAAAAAATGATATTTTGTGTTATTACTATGTCAACTTTAAAGATTTTGTAAAACGGTCTTTATAAATTTAACAAAAAGGTCTTCCACCCTATTTTCTCAAATTCCAACAATAGTAGATAGACCAATTGAGTAATTTTTCAACTCAAAAATGAATTACTAACTCCAGCGATAAAACATCCACGTGACAATACCAAATGAAAATCTCAGAATGAAGATTCCAATTATACTTTAAAATCCGTCATCCCACCACCATAATATCTCGTAAAATAGAAATGAAGTCTCGTAAAATAGAATTGAAGTTTCGAGTCATTTCGAACCATTTACCAGACTCTTTTTAAACTCAATCCTCTGAGCACCGATCATGCAAAATACCAATACCAATGAAAATATATTATAAGAGGAGTCAAATAATAATCTTGAATTTAAAAACTGACAACCAGAACTAAAGAAATATTATAGTGCACTAAACACGGTTTTTAAATTTTTTTTTTTTCATTTTTACACTACTTTAAAAATAAATTCAAATCCAGTTAGTAAAGTGCGTGTAGGGCTGCAAACGAGCCGAGTCAAGCCGAGTATTGTGTTACTCGAACTTGGCTTGTGTTAAATTCCACGAGCTCGAACTCGAGTCAAACTCGTGTTGAGTGAGATATTCTCTAAAATTTTATATTACAATATTAATTTTATATTACAATATTAATATATTGATAATTAAATTTATAATTTAATTTTTTTAAAATTCTTTTTTTATCGTTGTTGAGTGAGATATTCTCTAAAATTTATAATTTACTTATACACTTTTTTCATCATTTCATTGAACTATACATATATATATATATATATATATATATATATAGAGGTTTAGTAAAATAAATTATGTAATTGATCAGAAATACGGTAAGGATGAATTAGTCTAATATTTAGATCTAGTGGAAAAAAAATAATATATTAGACAAAATTTAGAGGTCATAAAATAATTATAACTAGTTTAACAAAGTTTAGGATATATGATGTATTTGCTCCGTATTGTCTCAACTTTTATTTCTCTACTATTAAGAAATAATAATTATTTTATTGAATTATAATATTTAACATATAATTATATCTTTCACTTAAATGTTAACATTTATTATATACATGAGTTTTTTTTTTATTATATAAATGATAGAAAAGGAAAATTAATACTTAATTATATTAATTTTGTTATAATTGAAAAATAAGAATTTTTTATTGAATAAAAAAAAATAGAAATTAGGAACATTTATTGTAAAACAGAGGGAACATATGGGAAGTAGCGTTGTGATGTATTGGTGATGATACAAATAATAAGGAGCTTTGAAATTTATAAAAACTCAATTACAAATACAAATAATGAAATGAAAATGTCAATTTGCATACCTCATTTTATTGTTTGAAATTTCATTTTTGTGACTCAATCCAATCCTTGTTCCTTTTTTAAGAATACTAGTGACATAAAGAAGGTTGAGAATGGAGAAATAATAAAGGAAATTTTTATTTTTAATATTTAGTTTATAATTATTTATACAATTAGACAAAATTATATAAATAATTATAATTTATATAATTATAAGTTATAATTAATTCTTTGTTGTTTTTCGGAATTAATTTTTTTTATACCCAGAAAATGATATTCTAACTAAATTCATTCAACATATATAAACTTAGAGTTAAGATATAAAATATAAATTAGAATTAAGAAAATAAATTTTGACACATTTTAAGTAAGAAGAAGGTACACAACTCTAGATATTTAGAAAATCATTTACATTTTAGATAATACATATCACGACTCAATTCGAAGTTAAGATTGACGTGTACTTAATTAGCCGTTGTCAATTACCTATAATCAATTTTACTAGTTTAAAATGGTAATATAATTTAACTAAGTAGTTAGGTGATTAATATCCGATATGAAATTCTACAATATATAAAAGCATAATTTCGTGTAAAAAAAATTAACTTGACAAGCAAATACTCAGAAAATATAAAACAAAGAGTACACAGAATTTTTAACTAGATCAACATTATATCCACTCTCAAATGTAAAAACTGAAAAGTTTAAATATTCTATTTCTTTTAGGGGCAATAGAAAACCACAGTACTTAGAAAGAATATATTTTAATTAAAAAATCATTCTAAAATTATAAGTTTAAGAAAAATCTCCTCACCGAATAAATTGCTTTTATACCCACAATTTTATACCAAAAAGCTAAATACAAACATATTTTCTTTAATAAAAAATATCCTATCTACTAAACAATAGAACTGTATTAAAATTGAAAAAAAATTTAGAAAATTAATGAATTATTATGACTCAGTATTAATGAGTTTATCACACAAACTACACATCTGTCAGTTATAACAATATATATGAAAAAAAATTTATCACACCAACTACAAATCTGTCAGTTATAACAAGATATATAAGAAAGAATTGTGTTTTTTGCTTATTTAATTTTAAGATTTTCTTTTTGAAAATTGATTTATTTTATTTAAAAACTGAAAAGTCTAAATATTCAATTTCTTTTAAGGGCAATAGAAAGCCACAGTACTTAGAAAAAACATAATTCAAAAATCATTCTAAAATTATAAGTTTTAGAAAAATCTCCTCACCGAATAGGCTACTTTTATACCCAAAATTTTATCTCAAAAAGATAAATACAAACATATTTTCTTTAATAAAAAATATCTTATCTACTAAACAACAGAACTGTATTAAAATTGAAAAAGAATTTAGAAAATTAATGAATTATTATGACTCAGTATTAATGAGTTTATCACACCAATTACATATTTGTCAGTTATAACAATATATAAGAAATAATTTATCAGACCAACTACACATCTGTAAGTTATAACAATATATATAAGAAAGAATTGTGTTTTTTGCTTATTCAATTTTAAGATTTTCTTTTTGAAAATTGATTTATTTTATTTATGTCTCAAATGTAAAAACTGAAAAGTTTAAATATTCTATTTCTTTTAAGAGCAATAGAAAGCAACAGTACTTAGAAAAAAACATATTTTAATTTAAAAATCTTTCTAAAATTATAAGTTTTAGAAAAATCTCCAAACCGAATAGATTGCTTTTATACTCAAAATTTTATCCCAAAAAGATAAAAACAAACATATTTTCTTTAATAAAAAATATCCTATCTACTAAACAATAAAACTGTATTAAAATTGAAAAAGAATTTAGAAAATTAATGAATTATTATAACTCAGTATTAATGACTTTATAACACCAATTACATATTTGTCAGTTATAACAATATATAAGAATTTATCAGACCAACTACACATCTCTCAGTTATAACAACATATATAAGAAAGAATGGTGTTTTTTGATTATTCAATTTTAAGATTCTCTTTTTGAAAATTGATTTATTTTATTCATGTCTCAAATGTAAAAACTGAAAAGTTTGAATATTCTATTTCTTTTAAGGGCAATAGAAAACCACAGTACTTAGAAAAAACATATTTTAATACAAAAATCATTCTAAAATTATAAGTTTTAGAAAAATCTCATCACCGAATAGACTACTTTTATACCCAAAATTTTATCCCAAAAAGATAAATACAAACATATTTTCTTTAATAAAAAATATCCTATCTACTAACATATTTTCTTTAATAAAAAATATCCTATCTACTAAACAATAGAACTGTATTAAAATTGAAAAAGAATTTAGAAAATTAATGAATTATTATGACTCAGTATTAATGAATTTATCACACCAATTACATATTTGTCAGTTATAACAATATATATAAGAAATAATCAGACCAACTACACATCTGTCAGTTATAACAATATATATATAAGAAAGAATTGTATTTTTTGCTTATTCAATTTTAAGATTTTTTTTTTAAAATTCATTTATTTTATTTATGTCCCAAATGTAAAAACTGAAAATATTCTATTTCTTTTAGGTGCAATAGAAAGCCATAGTACTTAGAAAAAACATATTTTAATTCAAAAATCTTTTTAAAATTATAAGTTTTAGAAAAATCTTCTCTCCGAATAGACTACTTTTGTACCTAAAATTTTATCCCAAAAAGCTAAATACAAACATATTTTCTTTAATAAAAAATATTTTATCTACTAAACAATAGAACTGTATTAAAATTGAAAAAGAATTTAGAAAATTAATGAATTATTATGACTCAGTATTAATGAGTTTATCACACCAACTACACATCTGTCAGATATAAAAGTATATATAAGAAAGAATTTATCAGACCAATTACACATCTGTCAGTTATAA
>CANUEY010123593.1:0-17143 GCA_948099555.1 Croton setiger
ATAAAGGTAAAAGAAAAGAGATGTCATATATTATACAAGCATGATTTGAATGACATGATTATGTACGTTATTATAGTTTAATATATGTTTAATAGAGAGGCCATATATCATACATGGGTGATGTGAATGACATGTTCATGTATGTGTTATATATATTAAAGACATTAACAGATTTAAGAAGAGAATGCAACATGTTAATTGTGTTAAAAAAAATGACATGTTTTATGACGTAAGGGTATAAGTAGAGGATGTTACAGTGCATAGACAGTGTAACAACCTATTACCTATATACGTCATTAAATTAGACCATTTTTTTATACACATCACATACTATATATCATCTTGGTTGTAACCCCTATACCAGATATAACAAGCCACAATTATAATTTTAGAAATTATACAGTTATATGCAACTAATAATAATTACAATGTATATGATATGTCATAAATTATTCATTATAACTTTTAAACTGACTGTTATATGCCTTACTAATAATTTACATGTCATATAACATAAATCTATATGATAAGATCCAACGAATGATGAAATGCGAAGGAGAGAGAGATCCTAGGCTTCAGCTTATTGACCTGAGCAGAAAGAAGGTAGAACTGACGCCGTCAGTTGCCTAACAAAAACCCGAAATTATAGAATTGCAATTTATTGAGTTGCATACTTAGCAAGTATAAACTAAAACAATATAAAACAAGACAATAAATCACAATTCCAAAATCATAAACAAAATCTGTCGTTGACAAGCTTATTTCATAGGATTCCGTTTACCTTACGAGCTGTAACTGACTTAACTAATAATTTCAAATAAATCCATAACAATAGATACATAACAATATGCAGATGCAAATATCATATAATTTCATTTAGTTTTGTTGTGATCCATTTAGTTTTTTCCATTTCTTCTGACTTTTTGCTGCAAGATAATCCATTGGATACACCTTTAAGAACTGCAAATCCAAGCAATAATAAAAACTCAGCCACAGAAAACCAATTTTCCAATGGAAATTGATACATAAGTGAAAAGTAGAAGTAAGAAGGATACACTTTTAAAAACTGCAAATCCAAGCAATAATAAAAATTCAGCCACAGAAAACCAATTTTCCAATGGAAATTGATACATAAGTGAAAAGTAGAAGTAAAAAGGATACCTCGAAGATGATCCGTGGCATAGAGCTCAAAATGTTCAAGCATGACTTCAAGAAAAGGAGTGGTCTGATAGAAATGATGAAGATCCACCAATGCTACAGTCGTCCCAGCTGCCATCGATCTCCACAATCATGATTGAGAAACCTCCATTGAAGATCAAAAACCAATAATTACATAAACAGGTGGAGGAAAAATGAGATGATGTTGAATTGGGAGGAGAGAGGGAGAGTGTGTTCGTGAAAAAGAAAGAGAAAAGGAAAATAGAAGAAAAATAAAGAAAATCATTAATAAATTTGAAAAAGAATAAAATTAACAATTAAAACGTTTAACCATTCGGTAAAAAATAAGAATGACTATTATTGTCTAAAAACATACAACTAGATGACTGGAATTGTCTAAATTTATTAAAGGGATTTAGTTGTGTCTAATATTAAAAAAAATTTTACTTTTGTGGTTTTCCTTAAAATTTTCACAAATAAAAAACTATTTTTAAGACTCAAAATTTTAAAGGAACTATATTCAAATTTCTAAGAAATGAACTGTATTGGAGCTTTTTCCCTAGTATGAATGGTTCTAAACCAGGCTAGGAGTTGATCCAAGCCCAGATGGTTGAAGGCCCCTTACCTTCATCCTTCCCCAATTCCCCGCCTCCCTCACATCATCACATGTAAGTTTACCCAAAACAACAGAACGCATAACGGCGTCGTTTGTTGAAAAATACTGGGGCAAAGAACAACCTCTGTAGTGTAACGACTCGTTGTTAAACTCTCGGGTCAAAAGCGCACTCTTCCCTGAGACCTTTTCTAGAACTCCAAAAATTAAAAGCAGGGAAAGAATGGCCTCTAAACCCGGTTCAGCTCCGACCACTTATTCTCCGACTCCGCCGCGGAAATCTCGGCCTTCCATTTTTAAAGATTCCGATGTCGATTGGGTACGCCCCGATGGCCGCGGCTTCCACCAGTGCCGACCAGCTTGTATTCTCTCTCACACTTTTTTTATTAAAATAGACTTTTTCCCCCATTTTGTTGCTCGATATTTATTTCGAAACAGGGGTTGCCTATCCTTTTTCCTGTTACTTGTTCCACTAATTGTTTTTGTTTTCATACTGTTATCAGTTTTTCAAGATGTGTATAGGAACAATTCATTTAGGTTGTATTGTTTATTTTTACATGGATTATGGTTAGTTTATCTTTCATTGGAGTGAACAATGAGCACATGCAATATTCTTATGCAGTTTTATCTAAATTCGTGTTTTTTTTTTTTTTTATATTGTACTATTGGGTTTATTTTGTTCTTAATAATCTGATTTTTATACTGCAATTTAAAGTTTATTTGAGTTATTCTTCAGTTGTTGTTTGGTTTTGATTCTGCCAAAATTTCATTGCATTTCATGTCTCAGGTATTTCTCCATTCTCTGTTTGTTTGATTTTTTTTTTTTTATAATTAATTTGATATGGGATTCTAATTATTTTGAACTTCCATTTGAATGCATATGTTTCGGTACATGATGACGCTCTTAAACATAAATTGAAGCTATATAAATCATGAATATCTCCTTCTGTTATTTCTATCTTTCAGTGCCACTTACATGATTGTTATTTGAAGGAACTTATTTATTTGATTCAAAGTGTTATTTGTATGAAACACGGTTTTATTGATTCCACATTGACATATAATTGATTCTACTACTAGAAGAGATCCTTTTCAGAAACTTGACCTTGGTCTTTACATATAAAAAGTATGGTGCTGCACATGATAATATTGTTTGCATTTGCACATTGGATTCTTGTAGTCTGTCCATTACTTTCTTGCTATTTGCCTCTCTCCTTTTCCAATTGAGGATACTGTTTAGTGTTTCAGTGAGAATCACATGAATGGGAGTGAGTCTCATGTTTTGTGTTACAATGTAGGTGCTAAACCTTACTGGTTTATTCTGTAAAATAGTAGAGGTTGGTTGAACATACTTTTTTGTCATCATATTGCTGATTTACTTGAAGGATCATTAAATTGCTTTTCACTTTGCAGTTTTCAGAACTGGTGCTGTAAATGCTGCTTCAGGATCAGCTTATGCAGAGTTTGGAAATACAAAGGTCATTGTTTCTGTGTAAGTAAATCTTTTCCCTTGTGAGTAGCAAACTCCTATTCTTTACTATCCTTTATTTCTGATTTATTTTACCTCTAAATTTATTGCTATAGTTGTGAGATGAACTCATATTCTTGCAAATCATCTTAGCAGTGATATGCAATAGAACTATGCTTTTAATTTTACTGGTCTTGATTGCTTCAGATTCGGGCCCAGAGAAAGTAAGAAAGCAATGATGTATAGTGATGTAGGCCGCTTGAATTGCAATGTGAGCTATACAACTTTTGCTAGTCCAGTCCGTGGACAGGTATTATCAGATGAAGTCACCTAATGATGTTTTACAATTTATTTTGAAATTTATTGTATCTAATATGTTCATATCTTTTTTTTTTTTTTTTTTCTAGGGATCAGACCATAAAGAATTTTCTTCATTACTTCATAAAGCTTTGGAAGGTGCAATAATGTTGGAAACCTTCCCCAAAACAACTGTGGATGTTTTTGCTTTGGTGTTGGAATCTGGTGGAAGTAAGTTACAGCTCAAATTAATCTTTAAATCTCCTCCTTTTTAAGTTCTAAACGCTCGGAAAGTTCAAACATTTGAACTATTTTTTTATTTGGGCTAATGTAACAATTTCGGCACGAACTATATAAAACGTAACAATTTCAGCATATTTTCAACTATGTAATAAAAATAGCACAAATAACTATTTTTGTAACAATTTCAGCATTTTTTGAAATTAAGGACCAATTCAATATTTCCATAATATTAAAATTTTCCAAAACTTTCCGTCTTTAACAAATTTACCTCTTTACAATTTTAAACAAATAATTTTAAACTTGTAAATTGTATAAAAATCTATTTTCCTTCATTTTATTTTCAAATTATGTTCATTTTATCATATATTTAAAGTATTTAGAATAACATAATTCAAATTATTTATTTTTATATTCATTTAATTTATATAATTAATATATTAATTAATTTAAAATTATTTTTTAGAAAATAAATAATTTATTTATACAAAGTACTTTCATTTACTTTAGTACATATTATATTTTATTTATTAAAAACTAAAATTAATAAAGTTAATTGAATTATTATGAATAATGTATGAACCCATAAAACAATGACAACGGCAAAGCCGTCGAAAAAATTTTTACTCAATGTAGCAGTTTGACATTGCCTCTATTAAATAAATATTTATTTTAACAAAAATTAAAATTAAGAAATTATTTGTGTTGTTCATTAAGAACATGACTAACCCAAAAAATAGTAGAATATCGAACCACCACAACTATTGTTGTCCAAACGACTAGTGCAAAAGTCATTATCTGAAAACATCCACAATGAACAATATGCAATTTAAAAAAAATATAAGACATACATTAATTAAATTAAATAAAAATAATATGTATAATTAAATTTTTGTTTTTTCTTTTTTTTTTTTACAAAGTATATTTTAAATTAATTAGAATATTAATTGAATCAAATTAATTCAAGATAAGATAAATAATTTAAATTATTTTATTCTAAATAATTTAAATATATCATAAAAAATAATTTGAAACTAAAATGAATGGTAAAATATATTTTTATACACTTTACAAGTTTAAAATTATGATAAAATTGGTTAATGTTACCAAGTTAGGAGTATTTTGGTTTAAAATTGTAAAGAGGTGAAATTTGTTAAAGACGAAAAATTTTGGGGCAATTTTAATATTCTGAAAATATTGAATTGGTTCTTAATTTAAAAAAAATGCTAAAATTGTTACAAAGGTAGTCATTTGTGCAGTTTTTGTTATAAAGTTGAAAATATGCTAAAATTGTTATATTTTAGATGGTGCTGAAATTGTTAGTTTAGCCTTTTATTTGGATCTTCCTGTAGAAAGGAATGATAGGCGTTGTCTGCATTCTGCCAAATAGCACTATACTCGTCTTTGAGCATCAAACCAATATTGCAGAATGTTGCTTTTCTTTTTTATTTTTTTTAAAACTTGGTTTAAAATAATTTTTCTATCTTGAATTTTCTATGGAATTTTGCATCTTTTTGCTTGACATTATTTGTAAAATATAAGATGTTGAAAAGATTACTGAATGTTGAACACAGTAATGGTCTTCATCCTTTTAATTTGCAGGTGATATTCCTGTTGTAATATCTTGTGCAAGCCTCGCCTTGGCTGATGCAGGGATTATGATGTATGACCTTGTTGCTGGAGTTTCAGTGGTATGTATCACAGATATTATTGGAACCTTAAATATCTGGCATTCTTCATCTAACTGATCTTTCCAAACAGTTATGTTCATAAGAGTTAGGGACTGAACTTATTAATTCAGCCCTGCCACCTAATGTTGCTCATCTTGGAGAGACAGAGAATCAACTTTTTATTTCATATACTCCATTGTTATTCTGATGTCTCATCTGTGTGCTTTGCACAATCTTCTACGCCATGTAGGGCTCAGTATTCAGTTTAAACTGAATCAGATTTTTTAAAAGGGAAACCAAATGGAACTGAAATTCTAAAAATAAACCAAACTGAACTAACTGAGTTTTGAAATATAAATAAATATGCATAAAATATATTTTTACACACTGCCAAAATGAACTAAAATGTTCAAAAGCGAACTTGAATGGAATGCTCAACCTTAATTCCATTATTTGTGCCTGTAAAACTTTCTATTCCTTAACCTATCTTGGGAATGATTATTCATACTCAAGAAGGGATTGAGCTCATTGCTGGGTTGTTCTTCTTGTTGTGAAGGCAAGCAATAGGATATCATTTGGTCCTATATTCTTCATTTTTGTGTGTTTTGCAAGCCTCACCATCCTTTGGCTATATTCTTCATTTGCCTTTGTTTTCTTTTTTTTAGAGATATGTTGTTGCACTTCATGGTTTTTTCGTTTTTGTCCCAACTTATGACCATTAACTTGTTTGGCTTTATAGTGCTGTCTTGGTAAAAATCTTGTGATTGATCCGATTTTGGAAGAGGAAAGTTGTCAGGATGGAAGTCTTATGATAACTTGTATGCCCAGTCGGTATGAGGTCACGCAGCTCACAGTTACCGGGGAGTGGTCCGCTGTGAAGATGAATGAGGTATGCAATTTTCATTGACGTCAAGCAAAAATTTATGGCTTAGGCATGCTAAACTTTCAAACTCTTGCAAACAGGCAATGCAGCTTTGCCTTGATGCTTGTTCGAAGCTTGCAACAATTATGAGATCATGTTTGAAAGAGGCTGCTTCTGCTGCCTCACAAGATTAGAAAGAAACACATGACATGACATGAGTAGCAATTTTGCCGATGGTTACCAATGTTTTAGCCACACCAACCTTTCTAAAGACATAAAATTTACATATTGTTCACATTCATGGGTTAAATTTGAGTTGAGATTTCCATTTCGCAATTTCTTTTTTCTTGTTAATGCTTACATAGGCTTTTTTGTAGCAAGTAATTGTTATTAGTGAAACTGAAGATTCTGTAAATAGTTTGTGTTTGGAATTGTGCATAATTGGACAATGCAATGCATTATTTTTATTTGGGAAAATTACTATTTTCTCGTTGTGGTTTTGCTGATATTGTGATTTAGTCATTAAATTTTGGCAAAATAACTCTCTTGTCATTACACTTTGGCTCCGTTTAACGACTTGGTCTTTATGTCCAATTTTATGGTATATTTTGTTAATAATTTTACTATTTTGTCACTGAGATTTGGCTACTTCTCTAATTTCATTCCTAATATTATTCAAAAAATTGAATTGAATGACTAAATAGTTGAGTTGAATAGAAAAAGAACGGTAGGGATGAGAGATATTTTGTCAAAAATGAGTGACTAAATGGTAATATTGAATAAATGTCAAGAAGTTGATTGTAATTTTTCCTTTTTATTACTATTAATCTTTGAATACGGATGGAATTTTTCATATGGAAAAAGTAATGGAAAAGACACATCTGGTTCCTTGAAAAAGACCCCTTTAGCTTGTATGTTGGATTACCGTAGTAAACTAGACATATACCCTACTGTCATTTTATTAATTGTATTATTAGTTGGCACATACGATAAAATAAATTATAATTATATTATATATTCAAATATGATATACTATGTTAAATACAACTATAAAATTTTATAATTTATTGTTTTATAAATTATATCAAAATATTAAATCATAATCTTATAATTTAAATAAACTAATTAATAATTAAATTGATATTTTCAGTAATAATAAGTTTGTTAGTTAATCAATAAATTTAATAAAACTGGTATAATGCTGTTAATTAGTGAAGCGAAGATAATTTTATAATTTTATCATCAATATATTATTATATTAAAAAATAAAACAATTATAACTGATAAATAAAAATAATTTAAAAATGTAATTACATTTCATGTAAGTTTTTAATTCTATCATCTAATCTAAAGCTTCCATTTCTTTTTTAGTTACATAGATAAAATTTTAACTTTATAAGAAAATCAAATAAAAAACTATTAGTTAACTTCTGATAAAATAGTTTCAATAAAAAATATTGTATTATTGCTAAATTAATTTTTTTTATAGGCAGCAATAATCTACTGTTGGTATAAAAATTATATATATTTTATTATTATTACCAAAAAAAACATACAAAATAATAAATAAAAAGGATAAAATGACGTTCTGAACCATGCAAATTTATATATTGAACAAAATTGTTAATTACTCGTAAACATTAGTTCCAATAAACTAAAAGAAAGAAAAGCAAAATATTTAATAGTTATTTTCATTATAAAAGTTTTTTTTTTTAATCAAATGCATGTAAATGAAAAATTGAAAATTAAACCTTTTATGAATATGAAAATGAGTGAGTGGGGATAACCACATCAGATTAAAAAAATTGGTTTATCATACAATATTATTTCATGTACTCCCACAATAAACATTTAATATCACAAAAAGAGCCAAAACCTAATAAAAATATTAAACTCTAAAATACTAATGATAATATGCAATTAATCTACTGTAAAATAAAATTTAATTCTACATTTAAATAACTAATGATGGTTATTTTGAGAGCAACACCATTTCATAAGGTTCATCAACTATGAACATCTAGAACAAATTTTCATTTTTTCTTTTTTGTTTTTTTTAGAAGAAGCAAAAGAAGAATTATGATTCAAGAGTATAATGGTAATCAAAATCCAATAAAATAGTCTTTACTTTCCTCAATTTGTAACTTTCAAATAGTAATTATTGTATGTTTTAAATTTTAATTAATATTGTAACATTATAAATGGAATATGGAAGCCAAAAAAGACTCTGAAAAGAAAGAGTTTCAGATTTGCACATTTAAGTATATGGTCATATGTTGCTAAGTAAGCCTTAGTTTAAATTATGTCACATTATCTCATAATCTTAGTTTTTATATCTGTTGATTGATAACAAATATGCTAAAAAAAAAACAAAGTGTATAGTTTGGTTCTAAATAAATTGCAGCGTATGTTTGGTATTTACGAATATAGCACAATAAGCTTCATTTTGTAAGAAGAAAATATAAAAAAAAATTATAATTTCGTCTCGGCATTTTCATTTAATCTACGTTTTTTTTCGAACATTCTCTTTAAAATTCAAAGTGTATGTTCCCGCTCGAATTTCAGCAATCACTTGTTCTGATTCTACATATTGATCATTTTGAACTAAAAGAAAACTTTTTGGTGGAATAGTTACGTTATGTATAATATCTTGACTCTCAATAGGTACATACAAGTCTATATAACATAGAAAAGCAGGATGCCCATGACGTGTACGCATGGGATGAACCAAACCATCATTAAATTTGATTTTTCCATTAGAGGGGGCTCACACATGTTCTGCAGTACCCCTGTGAATACTCTGCCGAAAAATTTTACTATTTTGTCATTTTTCGCCGGAAATAGTGATGAAAATTAACAAATCATGTGTCATCTGAATCATTTATTTACTCTAATTACAAATATGACATTAGTTTTAATTGAAACAATATATATTTACCGAAAATGTTAAAATACCGTTCAATTAACTGATTATTTTTTTCGTTTTTTAGCATATTAGTATTGTTTTAATCGAAATTAATGTCATATTTATAATTAGGTAAAATAACAATTCAGATGAGAAATGATTTATAATTTTCGTCACTGTTTTCGGCGACAAATAATAAAATAGTATATTTTTCTAAAATATAAAGATAAAACAATATATTTAAAAAATACAGAGATAAAATTAAAAAAAATGCGGGAACAAAATTATAATTTTTCCAAATGTATATTTTCAAATATATTTTTATATTTACATCATAGAAAAATAAATGTACTACTTTTCTAATTATTAAATATATTGTGCTATTTTTCTTACTATATGTTAAAAATAATTTTTCATTTGTAATTGACTGAAATTACCCTTGTATGTTCACGTGCAGGAGAGGCCTTTGGGTTAATCGTCGTAGGCCCTCCCCATAATGATGATGCAATCAATAATCCAGGCTGTGATTAATTTAATCAGGAAAATAAAAATAAATTAAAAACTATGTTGTAATTAATGTAAGCAGAGGGGGCTGTCTCTGCTCTGGGTATGGAATAAACGAAATTGCTTAAATTCAATTTATTTGATTTCTGATAAGATTCCCTCCATGCCCATATTTCATATTCCAACTTTTATTTATCTATCTAGTAATAAAAATATTAATTATTTTATTAGAACTATAATGTTTAATAAATAAAAAGAATAATAAAATTACAAGTTGTTCATTGCATTTCATCCACATACCTTCCATTGCAGATCTTAAGGCTTAAAAATAAATATATTTCTACAAATGTCAAAAAGTTTCTGTGCGTTCTCTCAGTCATTCGTTAGGAACTTTTCTTTCTTTGATAACCAACAATCAACACAATCACAAAATTAATTACTAATAGAAGCAAATTCTTTGAAAATCTCTCAAGCATTAATTAGCAACCAAGAATTCAAAGTAAAGATAAATTAGAAGGACAACCAACCTTTAACCATTTGTTGAAGGTGACAAAAATAGATGTTCCTTGTCATAATTTTAGATATTAAATTCAGCAACAATGTCCTAAACAACAAAATAAAATGACCAAATTGAAGTGAATACAAAGGAATAAACAAAAGAGAGCATGTCATTGGAATCAGTCAAGAAAATAGCACCCACACATTAAGCTACCGTTCTCCCACAAAATCAAACACTACTTCAACTTACCTAACAGTAACAATACATACAAGCAATTCAGATTATATTCGGATACCGTACGTTAAGAATAATACTACAATATTATAGGATTACACTAAGATTTGAGGAGGCTAATTATAGCGTAAAGAAAGGCAAGTGATTTTTTTGATTTAATTTACTTTTGTCTATTTTAATTGTTTCCTTTTAGCTTTGGATATAAGGTGTAACATCCCTAATTAAAACCGAACATCATATATGACATCATTATAGGCATAAAGTGCATTTTACGTTACTTATCACATAAGTATCATTTTTAAATGGGATAATTATTTATACTTCCCTAAATTTTTGCATAATATAATCTAGAGTCCTTCTATTTTAAAAATTGTATTAATAAGTCCTTATGGTTTCAAAAATTATACTATTAGATCTTTCCGTCTAGAAACGTCGTTAGTCAACTGAAAAAGTCAAACGATTTGGATTTAATTTTTAAAAAATGACAAAACTACCCTTTGGTTTATTTGAATCGAACTATGCTAATTAAACTCAATCTTTAAATCAAACTCTTTTTTCTTTAAATCAACTAAAAGAAAAAAAAATTCAAAATTAGAAGCTGAATTAGAATCTAAAAACACAAAATTTAAGTAAAATAGAAACTGAATTAGAAGCTAAAAATCGTTATTTTATTACAAAATCATATTATTGCTACAATTTACAAATCACCATTATCATTATGCATAACGATTTGGATTGATTTTGGCAAGTAGCTCCTTATTAGTTCAAACAAACTCATTAAAATGCTTCAATTCCATTCCCATCTCTTGAATCAACCAAATAGGAAGAGAAATTGATGAAGAAAATGAGAGAAATAGAGTGATTACAACCCTTAAATCACATAAAACTCCTTAACTTGTCCAATTGCTCTCTATTCATACACAAAACTCCTTGCCAATCTGAGTTAGTAAGTACCAAACTATCAATAGTCTTGTGCTCTGCAATTATTAGTTGAAGCAAATAATGCCTTGCTAAAGCTGTAATGAAAGAGCTAATTGTCCATACAACCCTCAATTTTAAACCACTATTGGTGTACAATGGTTCTGGTATGCTTCCATTATCATCACCGACACCATTAACAATACTACCAACTTCATTATTGGTGCTAGTGGAGTTGGCATTTCCACAAGCAACATTAGCTCCATTTTCTTGCAAAAGAGAGAAACTTTTACCATGGGCATTGTTAATTACTGACGTAGTGCCGAGAATAACGCAGTTATCAAGTGTAGATCCGAAATAAGCTTTCCATTTCAAAAGAACCCCATCGTCAATCCCTAATTCCCCACTGGGTAATTCGATTCGGAAAAACCTAATTTCGTTAAAATTCTTTAGCACCTGAGTAGGTGAATGATGGGTAACACCGCCTTGATCCATTTCCCCATCATCTTCGTGACCGAGAAGGAGGGAAGACGACGAGGAAGCAGAGCTCGAAGAGAAAGAAGAAGAATAAGAGGTAGAAGATGAAAGAAGACTATTTCTCGAAGAGTAAGAATTTAACATATCTCTTCTAGGTCAAACAACTGACCCAAAGCTTGAAAAGGCTTAACAATGCCACCAAACACCAATCGAAAAAGGGACGAAAACCCAGAAGAAGAACTAGAAGAATGAGATTTCTCAGAAGATGAAGAAGGAGAAGTATCGTCATCATGACACAATCAACATAAACAACAACGTTATCGTCTTGCGGAACAAGAGAGTGAAAACGACGAGAAACGACACAACAACAGCCAAAAGCCTTAACATCACCGATTTTGTTAAAAACAAGAAGAAGAAGAGAATCATGAAAACGGTCGAAGTGGTCGATGGAGAGAGACTCGGCAGCAGGTTCAGGGTAGATTTTGGAAGTCGGATCTGATCAGAAAGAAGTCATCTTTAAGAAAATTAAAGAAAATGAAAAGAAGAGTAGAGATCTGGGATTTACTAAAGAAGAAAAAGGGTAGATGGAAAGACAAGGAAGGAAAGAAATGGGAAGGTAAAGATAAAGAAGGAGAAGAAGAGGGAACGGTGGGAAGAGATAAAGAAGAGGGTTTTTTTTTTTTTTTTTGTTTTGGTTGATTTAAAGAAGAAAGGGTTTGATTTAAAGATTGAGTTTAATTAGCATGTTTCGATTCAAATAAACCAAAGGGTAATTTTGTCATTTTTTAAAAATTTAATCCAAATTGTTTAAAATTTTCAATTGACTAATGATGTTTCTGGACGGAATGACCTAATAGTACAAATTTTGAAACCATGAGGACCTATTAATACAATTTCCAAAATAGAAGGACCCTAGAGTATATTATGCAAAAACTTAGAGACCTATAAATAATTATTCCTTTTTAAATAGAGATTTCTTACATGCTAAGAAATTAAATATATGTGATATTAAGTTAAAATTTTTTAACAAACTAAGTCTTTAAGACTTGTTTACAATCGGTTGACGTAAACGAGGTTACGTCTAGAGTTTTATTCGTCGCGACCGATAAAACGTCTTTAGCGCGAATAATTTAAAAGAAAATTGTTTTGTAATTAAATGAATTGAAAAGTAAATGTAATAAAAGAATATATTTCTTTTGAAAACCGTATTTTTACGACGACGCCGTAAATTTTGGTTTTGTCAGCATCACCAGGGTACCAGAGCCGGTATTAGGCGCCGACCGGGCCGCGAATATTTTCGAACCCGATTTCGCCGAAACTTTAAATAATGTTTATTATAATTATAATAATGATATAATGAGAGAAAATAAATGTATATGATAGGAAAGAAGATAGAAATGAAGGGAGGATAAAAAGGAAGGAAATGAAAAGGGTTGTAAGATAAAAATGAAGTTTTGAGTTAAAAACAAATAGGAGGTGTAAAGTTAGTTATTGGAACTTGAAGTAGAACCTGAAGGAGCTGAATGAAGGGCTGAAGAGGTGGCAAAGGGAAAGAAAACAGGAAACACGAAACCAAAATAGAAAAGAAAGAGAAAGAAGAAAAGAAAAGAAAAAGAAAGAAAAGAGAAAGAAAAGAGAAAAGAAGAAAGAAATAATTGCTTCCATGTCTTCCACCAGGGAAGATGTGACATCCCTAACCAAACCAATCGTCATTCATAACATCATTTTGAGCATAACATGCATTTTCATATTTCTCATCGCATAAACCTCATTCTAATTTGAAGTTTCTTATGTGTTAAGAAATTTAATGATTTGGATAAGCTATTGAATTAAGTTAAGAATGTGAATAAATTAAGTTTTAGGTTTGTTTATAGTCGGTCGACGTAAATGAAACTTGTTTAGTGTTTTACTAATGCGACTGATAAAATGTTGGAAACGTAGAAAATTTAAAAGAAATGAATTTGAGACACAAAGATGCTGAGACATATTAATCTTTGACAACCAATATGCTAAGTTTTGCAGCAGAAACATAATAACAACGACAAGGAAACTTTATTTAAAATAAATGAAGGAACATAACAGCAACAGCTGAACAACACTTTGAACTTAAAACAGGGTTAGCCACATAAATTATCCAATCCTACACATGATCAAATAACTAGCAGCAACTAGTTTTTTTTTTTTTTAGCATAAAGTTAAACAACAACAGGAAAAGGCAACAACTTAGACAACTTGAATATGGAACCAACACTGGATCATCATAACAGCACGTGAACTACCAAGGACTCAAAGATCTTAAGAGCAACCAAACAGAATTGAAATGACAAATGGACTAAGCTGAAGAGTGAAAAGCAACCCTAAATACTAATAACTTAATATCCACAGCAACATCTCAAGGTAAACACAATAACTCAAAGCTGGAAATGGATAACCAAACATGATTCAGGAATCAAAATAAAGCAAAGGTACAATCAAATTAGTTTGGTTTCCTAATGAAATCATCCATTATAATCATAAAATTAAAGTTGAATGAACAGAAAAAATACCTTCCAATGCCCTTAAGATTTCAATGCAAACAACAAAGGGAGATTTCCAGAATTCTTTAATAGATTCAATATGTCTTCTTCAATAGAATTTTTTAGGAGTTCTAAGAAATAACAGACTCAATACACACTTTAAGATTGTTCCTTGTTTCAAATTAGTTTTGAAATAGGAATCAAGATCTCTAATTCTAGCTAAAAATTAGAAAACTCCAAATCCCCAATTTATATAATCTAAAAACCCTAATTTCTAAGAAGAACAGAAAGACATCCAAAAATCCCCAAATCACTAACAATGAAACCCTAAATTTTTTGGAAGAAGCTTACTGGTTTTCTTTTTCAACCTCTGAAATCTTTTTTTTCTGTCCGAAGCTTCCCCATTTCTTCTGTCGAGGAAGCCCTTTTGAAGGGAAGATAGGCGTGCCTCTCCCTCTTGCTGCAGCCGACAAGCTCTCTTCCCTCACGCTAGACAAACGCCTTCCTCTCCTTCGTCACCATTGACCTTCCCTTTGTGGCGGGGCAAGCTGCTGGTTCCCTCTATTTCTTTTGTTATTCTTCTTTTCTTTAGACAATCTGGTCCTCTTCTTCTTCACCTTCCAGAGATTGTCAAGACTCTTTCTCTCTCTGCCTCGCCATCGTTTTCAGTTTCTCTCATTTCCTTTTTCAGGTCTCACTTTCTCTCCTTCTCTTTTCTGATCTTCATTCTTCTGTTTTCCATTTCCACTTTGACTTTTGTTTCTTTCTTCGTACTTCGTTTGTTCATTTTTTTTTGTTTTATTACTTAACAAAACAACGCCATTTAGGCAAATATGCTATGTTTTGGCAGCGAAAACCAAAGGGGTCAGTCTCTTGAATCGAATCGATTCTGGTTCGATTCAACCCCTAATTTCTATCTCCCTTCTGCTCTCTCTCTTTTACTTTCTTTTTCTTTTTAGTCCATTTTTTTTCCATTCCCTTTCAATTTCTCCCTTTTCTCTTTTTCACTTTTTTCTTTTTCTTTTCTTTTTACTTTTCTTCTATTTATATATTTTTCTTTTCTTTCCAAATTTTTCTTTTTTTTTCTTTAATTTTTTTTCTCCTTTTCTTTTCTCAATTTTTACATAGTAGATAGAAATTAAAATTAAAATAAATACAAGCATTTTCCTTTTTAGATTTGGAGCCCAAAATTGAGCGTCAACACAAAGGAACATCAGATTCATCAGTACTGCTCTGCTACTGATCTCTAGGGCCTTAATCAACAGATGCCTCACCACTGCTGCATCATCGATCGGGGTCTAAGGTATCGCGTCCGCATCATGAAACTGATCTATGTACCCCGATACAGAAGATGGTTGTTGTGAATTTGATGGTAGCGGATGAGGTGCTACTCGTGGAGGGGATGCTAATGAAGAATGGGAGCTATTATTGGAAGAGGGGTTGCTGCTAGCGGAGGATGGGCTGCTCGTTGCCTACCACTATAAGGGACTCAACCCCCATGCCCTATGCGTCTGGCCGGACACTGTCTGTTGTCGATAAAAAAACACTTTTTTAAGTTTGTGGTTGTGTCGAAACTAGTCGGTCTTAAAACTGTTTAAAAGAGTCGCCACCCGAAAATTCGGGAAAAATTAAAAAAGATTTTATTTTAAAAGTGACTCCGTTTTTATTTTAAAGGCAACTGGTCAAATTCAGAGATTCGTGTAAGGGGATTGGGTACGACGGTTTAATTTGTTATTAAACCGTCGCCCGGTAAAAACCGGCCTCTGGTTTTTTTTTCTTTCCAATTTTTAAGTTTCAAATAAAAATTTATTTTTGTGATTAGACTGACGATGTTCCTAATTGACGATAAACGGTCATTTGCGAAAACAAAATCAAACATTCGAAAGCAATAAAATACTAAAATTAAAGTGCGGAAATTAAAAATCCTAAACTAATTATTCTTTCTCCGATTTGGAGAAAATAATTACAAATCAAAACCTATAAATTTACATTCTACCCTTAAATTTCCCAAATTAAACCCAAAAATCCAAAAATAACAAAATTAAACATTTAATGAGAAATTATAAAATTAGTCCTTAAAATTATTAGAAATTGCAAATAGGTCCCTAAATATGAAAATCATTCATTCAATCCATGAGATGTGCCAAATTAAGCAACTAATCATTCAAACATTCAAAAAAAATCAACATTTAAAAGGAAACAAGGCAAAATTACAATTTAGTCCTCTAATTTGTGTAAAATTACCAAACTGCCCCAATTTCATTTTTAGCACTTTTTCATACTTCATTTCAGTAATCTGCCCTAGATGTAATCCAATTTTATATAAAACAGAATCAAATCAACACATTTTAAGATCCTTGTAAGTTTCAATTTTATTTCATCAAACATTCAACATTCTTATCACATCTCATGCATGGTCATTCCCACCTTCTCATGCAATCTTATATTCATGTGTGATACAACATCTCATAGCAATTTCAAAGAACCAGCCAATTAACCATAGCATTCTTTCAATCTAGAAAATGAATGTGAAACAGTTTCCTTATAATCACATACCACTAAGCACCTATTAACTTTGAGACTGTCTCTGCCCTCAAATTCCATGCTCATTTAACAGCCTAATATTACCTTACATCGAGCCAAACAACTTAAAACAGACAATGCATTCTAAATGAATAATCTCAATGGCAGAAAGGGTGTTGAATAACAATCAGACTATATTTAACTGAATTACACAACAAGCAAATCAATGCATTTTTACTAAGACTGGTTACACATGAAT
>CANUEY010123686.1:0-10608 GCA_948099555.1 Croton setiger
CCAATATATAAAAATATTTATCAATAAAATATTTATAAAAACCAATTTTTATCTTATAAAAAAAGTAAAAATATCCAAATTAGCAACAATTTTCAATCTCAAAATTTCGAAATCTAAAGTTGTAGATGATGAATTTAACGATATTGGTTTCTACACAGCCAAAATACTAACAGATCAACAATGAAATATAAAAAACAACAGTTCATAAACATATATGAAAAAAGAAACAGAAAAATATTACCATATTGAAATAGAAAAAGAAGTGAAGAACAAAGACTTTTTAAATAAAAAATTGTATGAACTATGGTAAAAATAATAATAAAGAAAATAAATAAATAAAATACAGTTTTATTCATTTTTTTATGAAGAGATACATCAAGCCAAATAGTTTATTATAATTTCTAAAATTATTACAATTATAAATAATTATAAAATAATTTCATACCTTTAACAATAAAAAAATTTAAAATTTCATAAAAATCTGAAATAAAAATAAAAAATAAAATAACTTTATAGTTTTTGTAAATTTCGGTTTGAAAAATTTAAAAATAACTGCTGCAATAGGAGGAAAAAATAAAATTTCATTAAAATATGAATAAAAATAAAAAATAACATTACATATATACGTTTTGCTAATTTAATTGGATAAAATTTAATAAATTATTGTAAAACAAAAGAAAAATTTTTCGTATACGTACAACATTAATAATTAAAAAAATATAAAATTTATGTACCCTCTAAAATTTTTAGTAGAAAAACATATAAATATATATAAAAATGATAAATATGAAGAGTTGAATGAATACTTAATTTTCTATGAAAACATATGGATATAAAGGAATGAGAAAAAAAAAAACTCAATTTACTTTCCAAAATGCATATTCTTTTATGAACTTATTATATATATTAAAAAAGTGATAAAAAATTAAAGGTTTCTTCAATTACACGTTAATCACGCAAGAATTAATGTGTAATTTCCGGAATTAAAGGAATTATCGTTTTATCCTATAATATAACTCATTGTTAAAATAATAATAATAATAATGTTTATTTTATTTAAAAGAGAAATGTTAATTCACAATGATTTTTCTAGCAAAAACATAAATATGTTTAAAACAATTAATTACAAATTTCCTTAAAATTCTTTTTAATTAGTTGGATCCAATTAATATAATTTATATAATTAGAAGTCTTGAATTGCAATAAAAAAAAAATCTAATTACATATTTCTTTCTTATTAAGAATTGAATCTATTATAATTATATTCATTTCTTTACTACACATTGACTTTTGACATTTAAATTCAAAGAGAAACACTCTAAATATCTCATCTTATTATTATTTATAACTTTTCATTTTAAATTTTATTCTTTAAATTGGAAATGAATGTTATAGAAAATAGTAAGAAATATTTAAATGTTAAAACACATTTAATGTAATGCATAATTTATTTAAAAACATTAAATTAGAAATAGTTTTTAAATGTAGCTCAAAACCTTGTTATTATATATATATATATATATATATATATATATATATATATATATATATATATATATATTATTTCATTTTCTTCAATTTTTTTTTTGGATAATAATAATAATATATTTAAAATTTAGTATAACATAACATTTACAAGCTTATAAATAGAAAAGAAAAAAATCAAAACTATGAGGACAAACACTAGTTTTATTGTGAAATAGCCTATGCTCAGAAGTATAGATGCTCAAACCAGTTTTTCAATTTTTGAGACTCATCAATAGGAACAATAGAATAAATCAATCATTCAGATTAAATTTTATCTGCACAGAAAAAAAAAACAAAAACTCTTTTCTTAAACTTATAATTTCTCTCTAAATATCACCTTCCCTTGGGAATGAATCAATTCAATAATATGAAGAATGGTTAAAATCCAATTCAATAATTGATTTTCAAATTAGTGATATTTAGATGCTCGATGAGATATCAAAACCGCAAACTGGTAACTAAAGAAGTAAGAACTGAATCGAAACCAAAACCAAAAGCTTGAGAAGTAATAATTCCACATTTTATAGTATTACTTCTTTGTAAGAACTAGTACCAGAACCAGACCGAGACCGAATGCTACTTGGACCCACAATCCTATAAAAATTGCAAAATGGAGGCCTAAATTTATTGACTCATTAGAGAGTACGCTAACATCCATCAGAAAATTCCAATATACACTAAGGAAATCAAGCTGGGACTCAAAAACATGTACACAGGTACAAATAGTTGAGATCATACTCAAGGAGTTAGAATGCTAAACATATATCGTTCAATCTAATCTATTTTAATGCATTACTAACAAAACTTAGGTGGGTCTGTACCTATACCTCAGCCTCTTGAGGACTACCCCTATCCCACAATCCCTTGCAACAGCACCACTATACCCACAACCACAAAGAAAATAACAAAAGTTTTTTTTTTTTTTTTTTTTTTTTTTATGCATCACTCGGCTGCAGTTTCCTCTTTGTCTTTGGCCTTCCCATTGTCTGAAATATGGAAGCCCTCAATTTTTCGTGAAACTTCATCTGCTGTTACTTTCACCTTTCCAACTGATCCATTTACTGTGATGCCATCACTGTCGTCCTGGGTTGAAGGGCCTGTCTGCCATATCCTGATGGTTCCATCCTCTGAACCAGAGGCATATGATTCCCCTCCTGGTGAAAACCGCACACAGTGTACAGGACCATGGTGTCCTTTGTTGCATGCTGCCAAAGAAAACATTGATCAAGTCATGCCATATTCCAGAATAAGAAGATTTAAGGAAAATTTTCATAGAGAACATTTATCCACCCCAGAATCCACATATCTGGGAGCACATACCTATCTCATCCCCAGTATGAAAATCAAACACATGAATCCACATATCTTCTCCTCCAGCAATGAACTTGTTCCCATACTTGGGTTCCAAGGAAGCTGATTCAACAGCGCAAGGCATGTTGTGGCTCTTCACCAATCCAAAACTGAAGGGAACAGAAAAAACTCAATATGGTAGGTAAAATTCATCATGCTAGCATAGGAACTTTTAGGGAAGAGATATTATGTGGGCATTTAACTCACTGGTTTGCGTCCCAAAACTTTACGGTTGAACCATCACAAGTTGTTATATATCGACCATCTTGACTCACTTCAGCACTGGTCACAGATGATTTAGTCTCAAGGGTTTGCACTATCTTGCCGTTTCTAACATCCCACAGTCTGAATGGTTATCAGTTATATAAACAAAAGTTAGATGAAACTGTTAAAACATTCTGTACTAATTCCACACAAGTATATGTCTAAAAGTAAATGTTTTGGCAAAGCTCACAATTAGAAGTCATTTCGAAAACTGAAAAAAGAAAGACCATCAAAAGGCAGAGCTAAGACTTTTGGGTCTGGAAAGATAATATAAGAATTAGTTAACGAACACTAAATATAAATCCAAGGGAGAAAGGATGATTTAAGTTGAGGCCAAAATCACAACAAAAAAAAAAAAGAATTAGAGAGGGGGTTTGCAATTGCTGCCCCTTCTTCCAACGCTTTGCCTCACCATTGGGATCATTTGTCTCAAATGATCTAATACTCATACCCAGCCAGTCCCCTTCATATTGCGCTTGATCCATACAATGAAAAGCAAAAAGCTAATAATCATATGCCCAGAGATGCTATATCCCACAAAAGAATATATGCTAATCAAAATTTTGAGCATATTGAATAATCTCCTCAAACCCTCAACAGTGAAACAAGAGAAAAACAAAAATTCGGAGGATATAACACTATTAACTATATTTTTAAGGATATAACACTATAAAAAAGAAACATAACAAATAAAAATCTCTTTCATGTAGCTGGCTTTAAACATAGTTAAAGAAGCTAACCTTACACCCCCCATATCAGAGCAAGAACTTATTATTGTCTGATCACTGTGAAGCCATGCAACAGTTCTGACTGACCCAGGAGACTTATCGACTTCTCTAGGAGGTGCATCTGGACGATTCAAGTCAAAAATACGGAGGACTTTCTCCACCCCTCCAGTGAGCAGAAGGTGTGTATCCTGAGGGTTAGATTGTGAAAATATTGAGAGAGATTGATTTAGAAGTGTAAAAAGAAGAAATGCACAGCACTCGTTCACCCACTTCCATGACATATGACCTCAATTACAGTAACACAACATAATTTTAATACAACAAATCAAAACTATTTATATAAATAATGATGATATCATCTCACAAGGGCATTAAAAATTGTTATGAAAAGAAGGTTTACTTCCTTTTAGTACTCTTTCTAATTAGTATTTACTAGCCTTCTATTTAGTAGTATTCCTATTTAGTGTTTTTGAATTATTTCTTATTTAGCTAAGTTTGTTTCCTCATTAACAGAATATCTTATTAGTAGTAATCCTTCTCATAATAGGAAGAACTTAAAGTAAGCCTCTCCTATATAAGGGGCATATTTTTTATTGAATAAAATTTAAGCAAAGTGGCAGGTTGAGACTCACTCCTATTGAGTCTTGAGGAAGAGAAGTTCCTCTAAAAATTCTAAGGCTTTGGCATTTGAAGATTTCTCCCCATACATATGACAATCCTACGCCAGAGTTCATAACAATTTGGTATCAGAGCCAAACGTCATGGGTGGGACAACGAAAAAGGAAGATGTGAGATGTGAAGACTCTTATAACACAATCTGAAGCACGAATGTATGCAAGAATGGTGCAAATAGAAAAACCATTGCAGCAATTATGAAAAAACTTCAAGAAATCCTCAACATTGTGAGTGAAACACACAAGGAAATAGATAGTGGAATAGAGAGCAACAATACAGGCTTAAATGGCAGGATCAAGGACCGCCATGGTATTTTAGCAGCAGCAGGAATCATGCCAGGTTATAATAAATTGGATTTCTACCTTTGATAGACAGCAGACACTTTAAGTTGTTTATATCAATGCAAACAACTTTTCATTAATAAAAAACAAGAATTTGATAAGGTTAAATCAGCATCTTTCAATATACTTGGAGAGGCACAAGTTGATCTTATTCTTATGACTGACATACCTAAACATCACTTGTTAGGAGCCGAGTTCTTTTTGACCCAAGGAGAACTAATGCAGCAGCATCCTAGCTGTTTGGAAACTTCATTAAATTTTCCTTATTATTTGAGGATTGCTTTAATTATATAGGAAGCTTTCTCTTATTTTTCAGTTTTCTTCTCTAAACTGATTTAGCAATGCCAATGAATTTAGCTCAAGCTTATGAAAGGAGACCCCAATTGGGAAAATAGAAACCACAGGCAGCTGCAGCCCACATATCACAAAAGTCAATAACGCTGAAAATAGTTTTGCACCTTCTCTTAAGAAACTAAGTGTAGCTGAAATGGCAGCCCAAGAAGCTAAGGGATTGTGCTATAATTATGATGAACGTTGCTCCTTTGGTCATCGATACAAAAAATTGTTTTATGCAGAAATAACAAAGCCTAATGATATCTTAAAAGATCCAAGAGGACAGTAAATCATACGTAATACATTGAGCTTGTGCACAAGCTCTTTCTCTGGGAGGAAGTAATGCTATGAAAAGAAGTTCTATTTCCTTTTTAGTAGTCTTTCTAATTAAGTATTTGGTAGACTTCTGTTTAGTAGTATTCCTATTTTGTGTATTTGAATTATTTCTTATTTAGCTTCGTTTGGTTCTTCATTAGTAGTAATCCTTCTAAGAATAGGAAGAACTTAAAGTTTTAAGTGTAGTTTGAGCACAGGGCAGGTTTTCTAAAAACTGTCCCCGCATTGCTCGCTCATATCTTGCTTTGCCCCATCGCGGGTTGGGTTTTTCGAATTATGGATCAGGTTGGATATTTGGGAGGTTTATCCGCAGGATTTTTCATTTGAAAAAAATAATTTTTTTAAGCAAAAATAAAAGAATTTAAGTATTTTTTATGCATTTAAATTGTAAAATAAGATTGATTAATTACATGATCTATCATATATATTGAACTATTCAATTGATAAAAACAATACTTACTACTTCACATTAAACCTCATTTGATTAATTAAAATATAATGTAACTTTCACAAATATAATGCAAGATAGCTCAAATGTATATGTAAATTATTCATGAATTTCAATAAAGAAATATTTTTATAGTAATCTTTATAAGCCAACATAGTCATTATCATTATAGTTTTTAAATTATTAGTGAAATTATAATATTATCCTCGAGCGGGACGGGTATACTAAAACCCGTTCCCGCCCCAAACCCACATCGGGTTTCATTATTAAAACCCATTCCCACCCCGTGCCCCAACGAATCAGGTAAAATGTGCCCCACATGGGTCGGGTTTTAACGGGTCCTGCTGGATCGGGTCAATGCTCAACCCTAATTAGGTCCATATTTTTATTCAATAAAACTTGAGCAAGCTTATAATTAACTAAAGAGGTTGAGACACACCTATCAAGACTTTAGATAGAGAACTTCCTTTACAGCTTCTTGTTACTTGACATAGGCAAAAGTAAGAAAAAAGGCAAGGCTAAGGCTTTTGCCCTTAGGAGATTCTCTCTAAACAGAGGTGTAATCCGATCATATGCTAGGTTCATAACAAAATATTTTCAAATTTCAACCTCCCACACTAAGCCTCCCACCTCAAGAAACAACAGAAAACGATATGTTTTCAGAGTTTAAAAAAAAAAATAGTTGCCCAGAAAATGCTTTCATCAAAGTTCAATTAATGTACTCCAATGTAACTATCTTGTTTAACATTTCATTAGAGATAATCCAAATACAAATCCAAATCCAAAATAAGCTTCAAAGACCTAATAATGAAAATTAGTCAATGTTCTCAAAGTTGATCAATGTCCACTGATTCTAATTATCTACATGCACTCTATCTTTGAGAATGGTAATATGCATTATAATTATAGAATATAACAAATCCTTGCCAACTGAAACTGTAAAGATGAATGCTGATTTTTACCTCTGAAAATGCACAAGCTCGCACAATGTGCTTGTGTTCAAATGAATGCAGTTCGTCCCCTGTTAAAGCATCCCATACTTTCCTGTATATGACATTACAGTAAATATTTAATTCTCACCAACTAACTGAAACTCCGTAAGAGTTAAAATGATTATATACTACGTAATTGATGATGTAAATTTATGAAGCCTTATGCTCCAACAATGCAGCTTGGCATTTCATTTCATAAATAACATATCCAACATGGTATAGACATGGGATAAAAAATCATGTGTTAAAAACTTCAAGCTCTCTTGATTATGATATTCTTTTGGAAGCAAACGAGAAAAAAAAAAAATCCAGCATGCATACCCTCTCACATGAGACAAGTATTCAATGACGAACAGAAATTAATTCATTTTTCGAAGGCAAAAAAAAAAAACTCTCATTGGTCAAAGATCATAATGAAGATGCATACGGAAGCATTCATCTAAGTAAACAAGCATTATGATGGTAATAAGAGATAAAATTTCTAAAAAACAAAATAATGCATTGCTCCCTTTTGTTTATATTTACAAAACGGAACAAGTGATCATATACAAACTTTTAATATTGTGTTTTTTTCCAATTCTACAACAGTTATAAAGTCTTGTACAAATCGTTGACAGATAGGACTCAAGTTCAAGATCAGTTAATAGCTGGAAAAGCAACAAATAAAAGCACTTGCAGGTGGCAACTTCGAACTTTAAAATGATACTGCATATCAGCATAAAATTGTCACTCATAATTTACCACAGCACCCACTAGAGCCGCGGCCAAACACTAATATGGCAGAAAATCTACGTAAAACTAGCAGAATGCACATCAACAAAGCTTAAATAAATGCAAATTTCAACAGAGATAGAAATAAAATATCAACTGTCAGACTCTAGGGCCAACCTTGAAAATGCATATTAGGAGAGATTGAGAAACAACTAAGAGAACATCCAGTTGTCATTAACATACATAGTTACATACTTCTTAAGGTTTATCAATTCTCATACATTCATCATATCATGGAGTGTGTACACAGTGAGAGCGACTCAAACATATAGTTTAAAGAAATGACATGACAATAACCAAGATATGACAAAAAGGTTAAACTTTGATAGCAAGAAGAAAATGAGAAAGACACAAGCCAAAAAAAAAGGAACACATACGCAGTAAAGTCAGCAGAACCAGAAGCAGCTCTTAAAGCATTAGTATCCAAGCAGCAACTCCACACCGCACCCTTATGACCTTCAAAAGTTCCAATCCAATCTCCAGTCTCGCCATTTCTAAGCATGGGACTAGAATCTGAATCCACAAGAATAACATTTATAAATTCAAGAAACAAGCAATTCACAACATCGCTAATCTGTAAATTCAACTGGCCCAAGAACAATGTAAAAGCCTATCAATCTCATCGCGAACACGATGCACTCATTTCTTATATTATTGAAATCTCGTGATTGTCCAGATAGAAACTTTTCAAATTAAAAGCTATAATCAACTGCAACGTTGGCCTTGATTAAATGCTACAACAACATATTCATAAACCAACAGAATTATATCAATTTATAATAATCGATGCTTGTAACTAAATTTCTCCATCATTTACAACAAAACAGAAAAAGGAAAAAGAAAATAACAGACCCTTGCTAGCACTTATGAGGAAGAAACCATCAGGAGTTATTGGACTGTAAAACAGATCGACGACAGGGCGAGAATGGCCATGGCAGACAAGTGGAACCGCCACCCTTTTCTTATCCATGAGATTTTCTTTTCTATCTTTCAAGAATTAATTTTTTTTTTTTTTGTTTAAATGAAGATTTGTTATGATATTGAAAATGGAAAAGTGATCGTGTTCTGTACAGTAGAGAGATTAGAGAAATGGCAGTAATTGACACAGGTGGGAAAAGCCGAATCCTGGAAGATATACAGATTGAAAGAGAAGAGTTTGAACCCTAGAATCTGTTGCTTTGGAGAAATTAAAAATGGAAAAAGGAAAAAAAAAAGGATAAAAGTTTTTCAATTGAAAAAGAAGAAAGAATGTTGTTAGTCTACAGAGCTGTGAAACAGGGGCTAGGCGCAAAGAGAAGTTACTCCTGGATCTGATCTTATACAAGGGAAATATTTACATAATCCGGGTGGAACTTTTATCTCTTTGGTATAAATTTCACTGAGGGTACTTAGTTTAGGTTGTAACAAACCAATTATTATAAAATTAATTTGAGAAGGGTACTATATAGCACATAATTACATCTTAAAAAAATAATATGGCATAAGTTTTGAAAACTTAACAAAATAGCATATTTATTTTGGAATAAACTATAATACCCTTCAAATAAAAAAACTCATTTAACCTCATTCTTTTCCTCCTCCTCCTTCTTCTTCTCTTTTTTTTCCTCTCCCTCATCACGCTTCTGTTCTCCTGTACCTCACCTTATCACGTCTCCGTTCTCCTTTTAGTTTCACTTCGTCTTTCCTCTATCCTTTTCGTTTTCCTTTTACTTCCATCTGCTTTTACTTCTTCTCCCTTTCAGCCTTCCCTTCCTCTCTCATTCGCCTAACTCATCTCCTCATGTACCTTCAAGGTCACTGACCATGGCTATAGAGGAAATCAACTCAGCCAACTGAGGAAGAAAACCAGATGTCCTTATTATATCTTATAGACTTCTCTTCTTGTCTTTCTTTTAGAGTTTGTAATTGGAAATTTGAGTTTTAGGGTTTGAATTAATCTCAATTAAACATAAATCTCCTTTTTCTATTTTTATTTTTTTACTTTGTAAATTAATTTTTGGAACTTTGATTGAATGAATGATGAAGTGATCTGTTATTTTATCAGTATATAGATTTAATTTAGGGGTATTTTTAAAATTGTATCAATTAGTCCTTAACTTTTTAATATCAGGTCCTTCCGTCCACTTTGACCGTTAGTCAACAGAAACAGTCAATGTTTTTTTCAAAATGACAAAATTATCCTTTGGTTTATTTGAATCGAACCATGATTTATTTGAATCAAACCAGACTAATTAAACTCAATTTTAAATCAAACCACTGTAAAAATTAAAATAACCAAATTAAGGTTCAAACCAAGGACCTTAAACATATTAGAATACCTGATAACCAACTACACAACCATTCACCTTTTATAACTATAGCAATTATCTATTCTTTCAATTAAGATTTTATTAAATAATTACATATTTATTTTTTTATCATCCTAGACAAGTCTGAAAGTTAAAAGAGAAAGTTTAACTTTTCCGAAAAATTTGAAAAGAGTTTATTGAGTGTTTATTTGGAGAAATTAACAAAAATTAGAAAACTCATATTTTTTATTTGGAGAAATTAACAAATATTAGAAAACTCATATTTCTAATTCAAGGAAATGAAATATTTCTTTTTGGCCTAATGTACTCTGGGGTCCCTATATTTTGGAAATTGTATCATCGGGTCCCTAACGTTTGGAATAATAGACTCTCAGGTCCTTCCGTCCAAAAACGGCGTTATTCAACGATTTTTTTCTCCAATAAATATTTCATTTCCTTGAATTAGAAATATGAGTTTTCTAATATTTGTTAATTTCTCCAAATAAACACTTAATTTTCTGTAAAATCTTTTTAAATTTTACGGAAAAGTTAAAC
>CANUEY010123735.1:0-11694 GCA_948099555.1 Croton setiger
ACCGGTTCCCGATATGGGTGGCGACTCAAACAAAATTTTCAAAGACCGACTAGTTTCGGCAAACATCCAAAACGGCTTTTATCGCCTTAAACCTGTTTTCAAATGAAAACTAAAAACCGAACTCGAACTTTTGAAAACGAAATGAAATTTATGCAAAAACCCTTTTGTTCAAAAAAGGAATCGACCGACAGTCGGCGGTTCGACCGGTTTGTGAAAATCGGGCCGTCTATAAATACCTTTTCTAAAATTTAACAATTCTCTCTAAAATTCTTCTCACAGGCTATTATCTTTCTTCTGTGAGGTTATATATCTAAATGATTTTCGTTTACGTTTATATAGAAATAATATATACTATTACTAGTATTCTAATTATAACCTATTAATAATGACCATTAATTTTAATAATTTTTTTTTTCTTTTCCTAATTTATTTGTTAAATTAACTCACTTGAAAGACAACCATCCAACAACTATTAGCTAGTCCCCAGATCTATAAGTGTTTTGCTATACTACCAAAATTAACATATATATGGGTTTGATTTCTTCTAGGAGTTCATGTTGGAGCTCGTGGAATGTGTTTAAGATGATTGCTGAAGCTTTTAGATCAGATTGAAGTTGATATTGCAAACAATTCAATAATAAAGGGATGTTCTTGTGGCAAATGGCATGTACTTTGGTGTCACATTTTTAAAACCTGGGATACAATCTACTGGAGTTTCAAAACTGACATCTGTTTCAAAGTTTTCACCTGAAATACATTAAAAAAATCTTTCAAACATTATCATTTTTTGAATCTTAGATCTCTTTGATTTTAGAACCCAACTCTTGATTCTAGGCCTCTGCTCTGCGAGAGCATATGTGAAATTTCATAAAAGAAAAAAAAAATTCTTTTGAAGCTTATTTATTGATATATAAGAGCAAAAATTGGAGTAAAATTTAAAACCAAAAACATAAGTTTGGAAAAAGTAATTTTGATATCTCAATATTTGTAGCGTTGATTAAAATCTGTTTAAAAATATTTTTTGGACAAAAGAAAAAACGTAAAAAAGTTAATTTTTTCTAACAAAAAATTTAAATTTTCTTAATTTTTGTATAATATAGGATGATCAACTACCCTAATTCTAAAAATACTATTATTTTTTTGAAAAATAAAATGACCAACCAAACTATTGGTTGCCACTCCTTAATTGACTTAATTTAAGAAAATTTGATGTTAAAAACTTTTTTTAAAAAAATGGAAAAACAAAAAAAAATTTCAAACAAATAAAAAGAGGAAAAATTGTAAACGAGTTGAGCTGAGTCGAAGACTAACCTGCTCAAGTTTGGCTCCTTTATTAGTCAAGCTTTATTTTTGCTCGTGCTCGGCTTGTTTGTTAACGAGGCAATCTCGAACTCTGCTCATTAACAACCGAATCGAGTCTGGTCACGAACAGCTCATTAAGAATTCAATTCCAAAACTTATTAAGAGCTTTTATCGTGAGATCCATAAAAGTCCAATAAAAATTTGATAACATTAAATCTAAACAATTTCAAACTTAAATCTATAAATTCAGTATCAAAAAACTAAGCACAAGTTCAAACTAATTGAATAATAACAAATACAAAGTTCAAATCTGATAACTCTTATAGTTTAGAAGAAATCATCACCGTAGTTAAACTTCCACATCAATATACTCTTCATCAACAACCTATTAATTATCAGAAAAAATATATATCAAAGCGTAGAATATGTATAAAAACAAATTACCCTTTTCTTGGACTTCAATCCATAATAAATCTTATACCAATCCCTCTAAAAAGTACTTTAATTGTTTCAGCTGTCAATGATGCACATTGCAGTTCAATCAATCTAGTTCTAGCACTAAAAGCTGATTCATAAGCTACTGTTGTGATTGAAATTAATAGAATATACCGTGCAAGTTTTGACAAAATTTGAAACTTTAAATTGTGCATCTTCCACCACTTCAACACATCAAAATCTCCATCACCATACATATGAACTCCTTCTAAATAAACATCAAGTTATGATTTTTGTGAATCAATGAAAAGTTCAACAATTTTCAAAATAAGTAGCAAGTCCTTCTTTAAAGATGTCTTTTTCTGTGAACTATAAGAACCACTCATAATAGAGCTCGAATTGTTTAATAGCACTAAATGTTTGTCTTAATGATTGACTTGCATTGAAACGTTTGACATAAAAATAATAAAGTTGGCGTAGAGATTCTTGAACAGCTGCGATATGCAAAGCAGAATCGAGTTTTGAGATCATTTTTAGTGGGTTATAGTTATCGAAATTTAATTTTTAATTACTAATTATACGTTTCAAATTATTTTTATATGAAAATTTTAATATTCACTGGGATGAACTAAATACAATTTAATACTTAAAAAATAAAAAAGTAGAGTAGGACCTTGTTGCTACTCAGACCCAATTTCTTTTTCCATAATATAATGTTGGCAAACACCACGAAAAATAAGACTATTTAGCTAGCCAAGATATATAATCTCTCACTTTGCTCCTTTCTCTTTCATACATCTTCATCAAAGAATTCCATATCAAATGGGAAATCCACAATTCTTGAGAACAATAATCTTCTCTTTTACCCTATTCACACTATTAAGAGTACCTTCAGCTTCAGCCACAGGCACACCATGCAAGACCACATGTGGCTCTCTACAAGTTAAGTACCCTTTTGGCACCGGCAACGGCTGCGGCTCCCCGCGCTTCTATCCCTATGTAACTTGTTCTTCAGCCGGCAAAGATGAGCTCCTCCTCCTCACCACCCATACTGGCTCTTACCCAATCGCCTCAATCTCCTACACTACCTCTACCATAACCATATCCCCACCTTCCATGTCTACATGCAATTCTATGAAACAATCACCCAAGTTCGGTCTCGATTGGGCCAGCCCATTCCAACTAGGCCCATCAACTTTCCTCCTCCTTTCTTGCCCACCCCCAACCTCCTCCCTCACCATGAAAGACCAACTTGTCTGTGACCCTTCCTCCTCCTACCTTTGTGCTTCTATTTACACGTGTCCGGCAGTTTTCGATCTCGGTTTACCGCTCTTCGCACCCACAAATACGTGCTGTGTTTATTCTCCGGCTAACTTCAATGGAAAAAGTGAACTTGATCTTGACTTGCTAAAGTGTTTAGGGTATGCTTCAATAGTAAGTTTTCATGACTATCCAACTGACCCGACCCGGTGGGAATACGGGGTGGTGTTGAATTACAAAAGTGGGGCTTTTGATGATTTTGATATTGATAATAAGTGTAATACTTGTGAGATTAGTGGGGGTATATGTGGTTATTCTCCTCCTAATAATTCTTTTCTGTGTTTATGCAATGGTGGAATTAATACTACGACGGATTGTAATGGGTATAGCCAAGATTTGGGGTTTACTACTACATGGAGCTCTGACTCAAGACCATCAAGTAAGGTTTTCTTTTTCCTGCCCATTAAATTTAACACATTTTAAAGTTCAAAATAATTTTTAAATATATCATTTTTTATTATAAACATATTAGAAAGAAAATATAAACAATTTATGAACAAAATAAATATAAAATAATTAAAAATAAATATATGAGCTTTTTAGTTAACATTGATTTATTCATTTTTATCATAAACAGTGAATTATGATATTCTTGTCCGTGGGTAAAAATTTGGTTCCTTACGAACGTTTAAATTTTAATATCTTATATTCTTCCATTAATTACTAAAGTACATTTTCATTATTGTTTTTTTTTTCTTTTTAACGAATAATTTAAAGAATATGATAAAGAGAAGATGATGAATGGATATGCAATTAGGCACAAGATGCTTATTTGGTAGTGCAATAAAATATCATAAAGTTAAATTTATTTTTTAATTTTTTTTTTTTTGGAAAAGCAAAAACATTATAAAGTAAATCAAGATAAGAAGTGGATGGCTTTAATGGACTATATGTAATTTATAGCTTTGGGTATTGATTTTGCAGGAAAGATTTGGTTGGGAATTTCCAATATTCTAAGTTTAATTGGAAATACTTTGATCTGTTTATATTAAAGTTAGTAGCAAAAGATCCTTTGTATTGGCATTAAATTGAAAAGGACAAAGAAGGAATAAAGTTACGAATGAAGCACTCCCATTTAAAATGTCGATTTAGAGAATCAAATTATTCAGTGCACAAATATATTGATGTGATTAAGTAAATTATTTTCTTTGCCAGGCTAATAGTTACTAATTACAGTACTTCTATAATATTTACTCCCCCCGTTGGATTCACTTACAAAAAGATTTTATATTGAGTGTTTCTTTTTAGGATAAGATTAAGTTGGAAAGGACAATATATATTTTGTATTCAACCTCTCCAAACAGTAAAATAGATATGTGTTTTTCTTTATTTCTCTATATAAATTAAATGCACGGAAAGTTTTTCTTTTTTTATTTAATTATTTGAATTTCTTACAAAAAGTTGTAGTTAGTGCAATTGGACGTATGGAAAAATCTTGTTTACATAAATAGTTTGAAAAATTTTCTTTTTTTGGGTTTTAAAATAATAGAAAAATTTCCATTTTGAGTAAGAGAATTTTTTATAAAATGTGTACACTACCCTTTGTAATTATGGTGTGTGAGAGAAAGCACTAATGTAACAGCAAAATAAAATGATAAAGAGGAAAAGTGGATGAATATTTGATATTTTCTTAAAATTTTTGCGAGTTGAATATTTCTCTATTTTTATGAAAACACATGTAATAGAAAATTCAATAAATCAATAAATAAAGGTATTATATGCCATCTTTTTTCTCCACTTTTCTTTCATATTTGATTGTTTAAATTACCTCCCATCTTATTTTTGATTGGTCATATTTGATTGTTCAAATTACAATTGTATCCCCGCTTGCTTTTCTTTATTTTCACGTTAACTTCTGTTGTTTCATATTAGTTTGTAAAACATCAATTGAATGTACTTTGATATAAAGCAAAATTTACAAAGAAAAATGAATGAACAAACGATTGGAAGAAAAGAAATTCAACTTCTACACAGTTCTCCTACTTCATCAAGAAAACTATTTCTCTCTCTAACTAACTAACTCATTACTATTGCATTCTACTTATATACAGCAAAAACGGATTCCAAACTCTAATTACAATACACTTAACAAATCCAGAAGTTGTTGTGATGAGCTGGCATTTGATCAAGTAGCTTGAGTAATTGATTCGGTTGTTCATAACAGAATGAAACCAACTGTCGAGGGAAAGGGAAGAAGGAATGAGTTGTTTGTTGTGCAGCTTAAAACGACACCATTGAACTTATTCAAACGGTGTCGTGTTGTCATTCTTCTTTCTTCAACTCTTCTTTTATTCTTCATTAACTTGAACGACGCTGTATCCTATCTTCTTCTTCTTCGACTGTTTCTCAATTTAAGCTTCTTCTTCTTCTTACTGTGTTCACTGTTTGCTGCTTTCTTCTTTTCCCTCCAAAACTTGTTCTTCACGTACTTGCTGCAATATTTCATTTCATAAGTCCAAATTTCTATTCATTTGGAAGAATTTCCATTTTTTATCTTTTGAATCTATTTTATTAATAGGTTGAGCGTTTCGTGGGGTTTTATTGTTGTATGTTGTTTTTGATGCGGTTGTGTTATGTTTTCTAGATAGGCAATTCGAAAGAGAAATTTTTAAGGGGATTTTAAAAAGGTTGTTCTGCAGCAAAAGCAGGAGCTGTTAACAGATAATTCAACTGAAATTTGGTAGCTTATTAGTGAGATTCCTCAGGTTTCCTTCAAGGAAATTCCCAATAGCTGTAATAGTCATGCACATGCATAAATTATCAATCTCAGTTGGCTGAGGAAAGAACAAGTGAGGTTATTGCCTTCTCTGATGCAATTATACTACAACTTTGTATTTACCAAATGTTTAAGCATTACATTATGATACAAATTCATTCATTCAATGTATAAAACCAATAACACAAGAGTACTAGCCGCAGCCAGTGATCACTCCACGACAGAAAGTATTCGTTCTGACAGCAACATCATCAGCGAGCAGCCCTCCGATAAACTAATGTAACCTAATTTCCCCTGAGAAAAGGGATGTCTAACATACTAGCTTCTTTCCTCTGCATTTATATAATTATTGTGTTTACTACTAAATCTATGCAGAAAATCTGTAAGATGCACATACATACCACACAATAGCTTTCCCATCTCACTGACATTTCTCAATCTGCTTTGCAACCATTTGCATGGCTTCCTTGCTTAGTAGACGACACAGAATTTACAAGGAACGATTTCAAGTGCTTGATCGTCTGTTTTGTCTCCTCTGCATTAAGAGCATGCCCAGCATCTTTTATTATCACTAATTCAGAGTTTTCACCAATATGCCTGCACAGGGAATAATTACAATCACAGTCATATACAAATATTTATTAAACACAAAAGGTTTGCCTCTTCTGTACAATGCAGATTACAATCTTAGAACATTCAAACTCTGAGACTAAAACAGTACCTAGTTCTTCAGTCAGCAATAGAATTAAACATCCTGTTCTAAATTAGGAAAAAACAATAATGGAAATCTGAAGTACGGTCCAGATTAACCTTTTTAATCTGTGTGCCAATTCCAGTGGGAAGATCTGGTCATATTCGCCCCAAATTATAAGGGTAGGCTGCATGAAAAGAGCTTTAGAAGTTCAAAACAGAAACAGAACACAATTAATGACAATGAAAAGATACACTACATATTTTAACACCTGGGTTATCTTTGGAAGATTAGACAATTTTCTATCTTTGTGTAATGCTTGTATCAATTCTTTCTTCTCTTGACAATATTCAGTGCACATCACCTGCCATTAGAGACAACTTTCAAGATAAAACAGTAAAAGAAATCGATCCGATTCCTCCAAATTCAACATCAAACACAATCAATTTCATCTCAAACTGAAATCAATCTCAAAATCAAAATGACTAATTATCAGCTATTTTGCTTGGATTGAAACGATCCGTACTAAATTAGTAAAAGTTTTAGAATGTAACCTGAATAAAATCATTTAGAAAACAGGAAGGAGCAGCTGGTGGAGGCTTGTAAAACGACAGTCGCATAAGCTGTCTAAGTTTTTCTGGATTTCGCGGCACTAAAATACTCATAGCTTCCTCAACGCTCTTCACTTTAAACATCCCTTCCTCCATATCTTTCTCTTCCATACTAACTCCACTGCACAGTAACACCACGCGCCTCACTCGCTCTTCGAACTGCGCCGCCATGCTGTACGCCACGAATCCGCCGTAACTAATTCCCATAACATCTATTTTGCTCACGTTAGCAACACTGTCCATTAAAGACATCACGCACTTGGCCTGGAAATTCTCAGATCTCTCGGGTCGGGTCGTGTAAGAATCGCCGAAGAACAGAAGATCCGGAATGTATAGATTGAATTTAGACTTCAAGTGAGGAATGAAGCTGTCGAATTGCCACATTGCGTTGGCGCCGAAACCGTGAATCATGAGGAGAGTAGGCTTGGAGTTGTGGTGAGTTTTGGGGACCCAGCAGTGCATGACGGTGCCGTCGCCGAGATCGGTGGTGCATGATTTAAATCCGGCTCTAGTGAAGGAGGAGCGATAACAGGAGTCACGCGATGCAGTGAAGCTGAAGCACTTGGCCATGGATAATCTGGATCGGTAAAGTTCAAATCCTTTGGACTTTTGTATGGTAATATTCGTTTCTAATTGAACTTTAATAAAAGCAATTTACCCCTATGAACTGCTTCTTTGTCCCGCTCTGCATATTTTGATTTCTTTTTAACTAATCACTCATAATTATGGTGTTATTTATAACTTATATTCTGAATGTTTGAAAGATAAGTTCATTTAGATAGATTATTTTCTTAATTTTAAAATAAGTTCATTTTAAAAGAAATACTATTGCATATATTTTAAATAAGTTGATATATTTTTTATTGAAACAATGCATGTTTCAGAAAAAACTAAAAAAAATTTTTGTTGATCAAATGGATTTTAGTTTGTCAACAAATAGAAATAAAACATTATAACCATCCTAGTTTGTTAAAAACAGAACGCGTTTAAAACAGTAATTATACGGGTTTATGTTTAATTTGGCGGTCGAAAAAAAAAAATCAAATATTCAACTATAAAACTATTGACTTTTAAAAAACGAATACATGAACCTAATTAAAAAGTTCAGCAATTATTTTCCTTTAATACACAATTTTTAATAAATATATTAATATGCATCTATATAAATTTAAAAAACAACCAAATAAGTCATAAATAATAAGATAAATGTTCAAATTCAAACAACAATACACATACATTACGTTTCAAAGAAGTATAAAAAATAATCAAAAAAATCACAAATAATAAGATAATTGAAAAGCCTTCTCCACATCATTAAATTGAAATTTTCAAGCAAAGACATTGAAATAGTATCAATCAAACATTAAAAAAAAAAAAAATCAAAGAATCGCAATAATCAGTTACAAGCTAATAAACCCATCAAAACTCAATTGAATTCTTCAACTCTATACTGAAATTTGTTCCCCAATTACATTGAATTAAAAACAAAGTAATGGAAAGAAGATTAAAATAAATAAAAAAAAAATTAATATTTTAAACCAACAAAGTAAGAGAGCTACAACCTGCGTTAGTTGCTTATGCTCTTGTCAGTCGGGCGTTGATGTGCAGAGCAGCAGCCAGCAGCAGAGGAGTCGACACTCCACTGTCCAGTACTGAAGCTTCTTGTTCTTCACTTTTATAAATATTATGAATTATGAATATAAATTAGCGAAAAAAATTTAACATTCTATTCATTTCTCAATTCTCAATTAAAAGATTTTTGTCAATCAAATGTTTCTCGAAAATTTTTCCATATTAGATATACATGTTATGTTTTAAATTTATGTGTCCAAAATAATTTAAAATATTTAGATGTATATATTGCAATTGTTAAAAATGCAATTAAGTATTTATATAGTTGTAGTAAATTCATGAAAAATTGGCTTCAATTTTCTAGAATTAATAATTTGATACCAATTAAATTTCATCATGATGTTGTGCATAGGTGGAATTCGACATATTATTTATTATCACAATCATATAAATATGAAAATGCATTGTGTGCTTTTTATAATTCAAAAAAAATCATGACATTATAATTTATCCACAATATTTGGAAATTTGTAATCAAATCATTAATTTATTAGAAATTTTAACGATACTACAAATATTTTTAGTCATATTTATAAACTAACATCGCATATTTTTCTTCAATGTAGTATATATATTGTTAATAGTTTACGTATGTTTGAAAATTATATATATTTAAAAGATTGTGTTCAAGTTATGAAAATTTAATGATTGAATTATTTTAAAAATATTTCACCTCTATTTATGGTTGCTGTTGTTTTTTGTCCTAAATATAGACTAGAAGTTTTAGAAAATATTTTAGAAGTTTATTATGACACTTTATAACTTCCTGAAAAATGAAGAAGTAAATGTTTCTTATCTTGTTAATCAAATTAGCAAACAATTACTGAATTATTTCTTAAATTTTCAAATAATAATACTTTGGTTACATCTACTAACCTTGAAGAGAGTTCTACTCCTACCCGACCTAGTGGGATGTTGGTCAAAAATAAAATGTCCCTTTCTTAACGTCAAAAAAGGCCGAGTGTGACCGTGCAAGTTCCTATCCAGAACTTGACAAATACCTATCAGCAGAATTTGAATTTGTAGGTGCGTCAATCGATGTGATCAATTTCGACATTTCAGAATGGTGGAGCTAACACAAAGATACATTCTTAATAACGGCGAAAATTGCAAAAAAAAAAAAAAATGGCGGCGCCGATCTCAACAATCGCGATGGAGTAAGCGTTTAGCATCGGCGGTCTTCTCCTTCGGTAAAAGAACTCAATTAAGAGCGGAGAACTTTGAACACAAGCTTGCGTTGGCAATTGAGTTTCAGCCAATGTACGAAAATAAGACGTTTGGACTTTTTCTTCCGACGAGAGTTTGAAAATTATAAAGAGCTCCTCCACTGCTGAAAGTTGAGCTAAACAAATAAAATTAGGGTTCCAAAAATTCAATTAAGATAGAAGAATTACGTGGGCTTTGATCATTCTTTACTTGAATGAAGATATGTAGGCAAAATAAAATTTTTTAAAAATAAAAAATTTATTTGCAAGTTCGATTTTTTTTTCTCTTTTATTTTTTTTCTTTGTCTAATAATTTTAACTTCAATTACTTAATTTCATTTAAATTTATAAATTTTATATAAATTTCATTGGATAAAAAAATTTCTAACTTCTTCAAATTCTTTTTTTTTCCATATTTGCAATTTATTTTATTTGTATTCATTTCAATTTTTGTTTAAACTTCAGTTTTTCCCACATGAAATTAAAAAATTCTTTATAAAGAATTGGACACTATAAATTTTTGTAATTTTTTTTCCCACATAAAAAATTTAAAAAAAAGGAGAAACCAACCGATTCGCCGATTCAGAGCCCTCGGCCTGCTAGTTAACTGGCCCGACGCTTGCCCGTTGGTCGTCGGTCTGGTCTTGGTCCTTCACCTTCATTAATCATGGCCTGGCGGGCCGCGACCTGAAACCGGCCTGTGAGCATGAGTATATGATTGGTATTGAAGCAATTTCATAATTAGCAAGACGGCATCGTTTGAGCTAAGACATGTCATTTTGGGCAATGATGAAACTGAAATATGCATTTGCATCCTTTTATAAAGCTTAAGTACTATGTTGTAATTATGCCTCACCTTCTTCTTTTGGCAGAGAAGACGATTGCTCGATGTTACCCTTTTTCGTTGATTACTCATTTGTATGGCGACAATCAATTGAAAAAGGGTAGTGTGTTTGATTCGTCTTGACGAGCTCTATCAATTGGTGGTTGTCTTTGGTTATTTGTGCACAGTAGCGGCAATAAGAAGAAGCTGAGTTGTGACACCCCTGACCAAAAGCATACGTCATTTTGACGTCATTTTACGCATTTCATGCATTTTTATTTAAATGCATTAGAATTTGACATGCTATATGACATTTACATGAAATAATTGATTTGAGAAATGATTATAAATGAGTTAAAAATGATAAACAGGAGTGGTTTTAAGTTCGTTTATCGTCGAAAGACAAAAACGGAGCCAATTAGGGTTTTTTGGCTCGTGCGACCGGAAAATGTCGGAAACGCACAATATTTTAAAGTAAATAATTTGGATATGTTTTGAATATGATAATATATGATTTGAATGAGAATTTCAAGCTATGTCCTAGACTCGTTTGTCGTCGGAAGACACAAACGGAGCTAAGCAGGGTTTTCAGACCTGCGCGATCGGAAAACGCCGAAATCGCATCAAATATGAGTCAAATGATTTTGATATGATTTTATGAGTTTTCATATGTGATTTAAAGAGTTTTGGGATCAAAATTATACGACGACGTCGTACGGTTTTGGTTCCATATAAATCGTCGAGGTTTCGGTTCGGTTTAGGGCACCGACCGAACCGCGATAAATTTTTGGGTTCCGATTTTTACGAAATTTCATACACATGTTTTAAAATTTATTTTAATGCCAAAAAAAAATTTGTGACTATTGTTGAATTGGTTTGGAGGGTGATATTTGAGAAATGTGGAATTTGAGAAAGTAAATATAAGGAAAATAGGTTTATTTACTTTAAAGAATAGGTTT
>CANUEY010123745.1:0-20402 GCA_948099555.1 Croton setiger
CAAAGGTCTCATCAAGGGTATCCTAAAGGGAAGGTTCTAATTTGGATGAGAAAACTGAGTGGCTAATAGGGACCCTTGTGCGCCTAAAGTAAGGATATACCTCGCCACATGTGAAACAGAGAGTTTCACGTGGTTCCAACAGTACTCTTACTTTTGGGCCACCCCTAAAAAGATTAGAAGTGGTTTTCGGCACCAAGGTGGGACACTTTCGCTGTCCGTTGACATCATCAAGGAGATGTGCCAATCAAGCGCTACTTGTTATCCCGACTCACAAGAAGTTTTATAGAGAGAGAAGAAATTCATTTGAAATTCATTTTTTATGATTTTTGGAAAACTCATCATCATCATCATCATCAATTTTTGAAAACTATGCACATCAGATGCAAATGCAATTTATTTTATTTTTATAAGTCCAAATCTTCTTCACAGCTTCTTTAGGAAAGAGCCTTTGTTTCCTGTAAAAAGGGTTAGGAGAAAATATATGCAATGGTATGAATGCAATGGTAACCCTCACTTAACTTTAGTTAAGTCTTTTGTCCCCAGCAGAGTCGCCAGATTGTGAACCCTTACCGGAGGTTGCTGCCTTTCCGAGCCGTCGAGCCGATCCGCGAGGGAAGTCGGTTGGCCGGGGATGTTCACTCGGGGTGAAAAATGCGTGTGTAGAGTCGCCACTTAATTTATTTTGTTGAAGGGGACAAATTAAGAAAGAACCCCTTAGTGACTCCGCTTTGCGATTAACCTATTTCTAGGTTAATCGCCCCAATAAATGAAATGCACTAGTCTTCAAACCCAAGGTGGATTCGGAGGTTATGTCATGCATTCATATCAAATAATTCTTTCTCCTAAGTGAATGTTATGCAGGAATGAAGATTTGGAAATGATCGGGAGTGGGGAGACCTGCTATTCGAGGTTATATCTCGAATATGCCTACATACTCTCTTTTGAATGAGAGATCAAGGTCAATGTAGTTCGAACTTGCCTATTTAAAGGCAATGGAGAGGGTGTATGCATACTATGAGTGTGTGAAATGTGAATTTAGGCCTAGGGGCCAAAAAGGGGAGTTTATCGACATCCGTGGTCGAAATGTAGGCCTAGGGGCCGAAAAGGAGTTTATCGACTTCCGTGGTCGAAAATGGAGTTTATTGGCGTCCGTGGTCGAAAAGTGTGAAATTTAGGCCTAGTGGCCGAAAAAGGAGTTTTATGACTTCCGTATTCAAAATGTGATTTGATTGGTCTAGTGGCTGAAAAAAGGAGTTTTATGACTTCCGTGGTCAAAATGAGATTTTGTGTATTTCCACTGGGGAAGAGTGATTTGTTAGGCCTTGAGGCCAAAAAGTGATTTTTAGTATAGCGTAGTGGCCAAAAATGTGTTTATTTAGGCGTTGTAGCCAAAAGTGATTTTAGCGGCGCTGTGGCCGAAAGGTTTGATTTTGGTGGCGCGGCGGCCAAAATAAGTGGTTATAACGGCATATTTTGTCAAAGAGTGTATGCATGATATGCAAAATGTTATGTATGCATGATGCAGGATGTGAGAATTAAATCAAAGAGAAAAAGTTTCAGAGTATACCTGTGGTAGTTGACGTCCGCTCTTTAGTTTCAGCTTAATTTGGACTTATTTTATGTGATTAATGTATGCAAATGCAAGTTATCAAAGAGATGTAATGCAGAAAGCAGTAAAGAATTGCCTTTGAGATGAAGAATCACCATAGGCAAGAAGGGAGAAGAGAGCGGCTGTTAACACAGCTCAAGGTGTGAGGAAAGTGATGGGTTTGGAGGGTATTTATAGGTGAAACTCGGCCAAAAGTCAACAGAGGGCGGCCTGGGCTGCTGTCGAGGGCGGCCGAAGATGCCTTGGAGGCGGCCAGGGCTGCCTCCAGAGGGCAGCCAGAGGCGCCTTCCTTGGGCGGCCAGGGTTGCCTTCCCTTTGCAGCTCGTGCGTTTTTCGTTCCGGAGCCTTTTCGGGGCGTTCCGAGACTCCGAAGGCTATTCCGAGGGCATTTCTGTGACCCTCGTGAAATCCCGGACATTTCAAGTACCATGAAGGCATACTTCCTGTGCTGTTTTACGAAAATGTCCGATCCGGCGCGACTGTTCACTGTCTGCGGAAAATCATTTTCCGGGCCTCAAAATTCGAGTATTCACACCTCTAAACATGCAGAATTACTAATTTGGTCCTTAAACATACAAAACAGCTCATGAAACAAATAAAATCCACAAAGCAGTCCCTGTCATGCAAAATCACTAAAACAGCCCCCTAAACATGTAAAAACCCAATTAACCCCTAAACACTCAAAATTACAAAATGATCCCTATATACATTAGCTCTTCTAAACAATCCACAAACATTTTCAATTTCACAAAACAATACCCAAGAAAAACATGTGAAAATATCATAATAGTTCATGCAACTCAGATATTTGAAATAATCCTCACATCATGCAAAGTATCTCAAAATTGTCCTTGGACTTTGTGGAATTTCATGGCAACGAAACCGGTTACAATTGGCTCTTGCTTAGGGCATGAAGCCAGATTGCAGTAGCTAAACTAGCTTAGAAACAATAACAATGAAGACAGCCTGAACAACATCAATTGAACAACCCTAAACAAGCTACACTCCCTTTTAGATCCAAACTGACATGTGAACTCAAAACAGAAGGAATAACTGAATTCCTTACAAAAATTATGAGTATTATAGAGTTTAAACAAAGGATAAAATTTGAATTATAGCAATTAAACAAAGCAAATATGGATAACCATGCTGAAATAGGAAAACAGAAGCAAGCAACATGACTTATCTTGCCCAGTTTACATCAATGTTAACATATGACCATCACATAAAGGATAAACACTATAAGAACCAAAAGGCCAACCAATTGATCTTAAAGAACTAAACACTATATGCAAACATCAAAGGCAGAAACCATGGGAGCAGCATCAAGGGATGTAACAAACATGCCTCAATAATGACAAACATTTAAAAATAAAACAATTAGCAGAATCTGATTATTTTGAACCTTAAACAACATAATCTAGCCTAGAATGGACATTGGTGATAACTTGAACTTTATGACAATAGTAGCAACAAACTGACTTGGACAGTATGACTGAGGCATGAGCTGGATCAACAACATGAAACGTAGCCATCGAAGTTTTAAAGAAAACTGGGGACAAACTGTAATAATCAAACAGACATCAATAGGATGAAGAATACTAAGGGCAAAGAAGCTTTAACAATGGCAATCCTAGAGAAAACAACAACAATTCACAGCAATTCTAAGAAGTCTAAGGTTGATAGAAATTAAATCACCAAAGACGCAACAAAGATCAATAAACTGACCTTAAACAAAACATCCATATTCATAATAAAATCAGATAACAGAAAATATTAAGTTGGAATCAAAAACATAAACCAATTTGAAAAAATAAAGTCAATAGTACAGCCTGATACACAGTGAACGTAACCTAATAAGTCAATGATCTATCAAATTCCCCAAGCATAATGATTCATTATGAAACAAAAGTAAATTGAAGAAAGAACAAGGAATACCTTAAACTGCAAGTCATCAAAATCGATTTCAACAAAATAGCCCCTAATTCTTTACGAAATCGAGTGTTTTATTTACAATATTTCCAGGAAACAACAACAAAAAACTCAAATACTCCCTAATTCCCTTCTTGGTTTTGAAATGAATTCGAAACAAGAAGGTTAAGAACCTTAATTTCCATATCTTATAGAAACTGAAAAAGAAGGAACAAAACCCTAAATTCGAGAAAAGCTTACTAATTCTTTAATTTTTCCTCTCTGAATTTTCGAAAACTTCCCTCCAATTTCTCTCCCTCTTGATCTTGGAACCCCATCGTCTATTGTTCCTTCTACTTTTTATTCCCCGTAAAACAATCATCTTCCATCTTTAATCTCAACTCTTCTTTCCTTCTTTCCATTTTCCCATCCTCATCTTCGTTTCTGTCTGGTTTATCCACCTACTTTTTCTCCCTTATTTTGCTCTTAATTTCAAACTCTGTTCTTCCATTCTTCTTCATGTCCCTACATTTCACTTTATATTCAGAGTCATTGATGGTCTTCAGTAGGGTTACAGGTGCAGCAGACTAAGCTAGAAGACGTCCCCACTTAGACATATGGCCCTGTTTCACAACACAACAGCGCTAGACGGCTAGGCATCTGCGACTGGTGGCGCATGGGGGCCGAGTCTCGCAGAGCGGCAAACGGCGAGCGGTGCATCCTCCGGTAGCAGCACCAGATCCTTCGGCTGTAGTAATTGACCCTGCCCTAGTAGAGTCGAATTCATCGCAACAGCTAGGCGCTTTTCTGACGGACGTTTTGTACGATGCAAACGTGGTGCCACAGACCCCGCTGCACGATGCAGCATCGGTGGCCGCCAGCATCTCCGGATGAGGGCAGTGATGATTCTGATGTTCCCCTAGCGCGCTGTAGGTCGCCATGAAGGAGGAGGTCTCCTAAATATCCTGGATCCTCCCATGTAAAGGAAAGATTTAGGCGGAGGGATCCGGAGCAGTAGGATTTTGATTTTTTTTTATTTTTGTTCCTTTTATATATAATAAAGTTACATTGTTTAATGTGTTAAATATTTTTAATATAATAGTAAGTTTTTATTAATTTGAATTTTTTATATAATGTTATATACTATTTAATATATACTATACATTATACACTATTTAATATATTCATTATATCTCTGCATACTAATTATAAAAATAAAAATAAATACTAATTGCATAAGTTCATGAACTATTAAATTAGATAAAATAAATTGATAACATAAATTGTATTACAATTACATAAATTAACATTTAAACTAGAGCTCTACTCGATGAAGGATGAAAAATTGGGCACGATCTAACATTATTACCTGGATTTCCACATCGACTGCAAAGGGTCCCTCTCCTCGTCTACCTCCTTGTAAAATCCATTGCCCCTTTCATACGATTCACCCACCTTCGACCTGGTCCGTCATGGTGAATCATTCTGGAGTCGTTCGAACATAAACTCCATTCGAGCTGAGGCCAAGTGTCCCTACCCTGAATAAGAGTAAATGATCCAACGAACTATAGAGCTCATGCTTGAACCATGTAGAACGGATCAACAAGATCCAAGAAATCCTCTTCTATGAAAAGCGTAACAACTACAGCATGTGAGCATGGAATTCTATATGTTTCCACTTTTCATAGGTACAATTCCGATCATAATATCTTACCATCTGTGTGTTGCCAGTTGCTGTAGCCACTTTGTATAAAAATGCATTACTATTCCAACAGCTTACCATGTGGGCTCTTGCACGCCGCATGTACCTAGTAAGCTCTTTCATTGGATGCGGTGCAAGAGAGGACTGACATTTTTTAATCTGAGTCAAATCTCGCTGAAATATGGCAACCGTCTTCTTCAATGTTGATTCGATCAAAGTTCTAATTGGGAGATGACGAGACTCTTTCAGAACGTTGTTGTAGCTCTCAGCGGAGTTCATCGTAGTGATTCCCTATCTGTGGCTGTCGTCAGCAAAAAGAGTCCATTTCTCAGCTTCTATGTTTGGCAAATAAAAATTGGCTCCCTCGCTTTTCTGAATTATCTTCTGCCATGCAGCAACATACTTTTCCTCTTGCAACTCAGTACTGATCATCTGACAGATTTTCTTCAAATCCTCCCTCTGAATCGCAAGGAAAAATACGCCTTCACGTGTTCAAGGCAAAACCTGTGCACTCCTATTCCTGAGTATTTCTCTAAAATCTTCTCCATTGCTGAAATGATACCCTGATGGCGATCAGAGATAATACACATAGCACGGTTGCCAAGAATATTCAATTTCGGATACTTTAGGAACCATTTCCAACAGTGGTTTCGTTTCATCGTCCACGACTGCAAAGGCTATAGGTAAAATATTGTTGTTTGAGGTTTTCACCACAGCGGTTATCAGTTCAGCTTTAAACGACTTGCGAAGGTGGGTTGCATCGATGCACAACACTAGCAGACATGCTCGGAATCCCTGGACGGCTGGCCCGAACGCCCAGAACACATATCTGAAGACCCTTCTTTGACTATTTTCCGTGTCTCTTTGAAACTTATACTCCACTACTGTACTTGGGTTCGCCGCTTGCATCGCAGCCAAATATTTGGGCAATTCTCTAAAATTGGTTTCTCAAGCCCCAAAAACTACCTCAATCGCTTTTCTCCTGCGTGCAGATTTTCTTATAATTAACCCTTACATACAACAGGTTAATCCAAATTCAAATAAATATAAATAAGTTAATTAATAAATTAATTAAATAAATAATACATACATTAAAGAAAAATAAAAAATATATAAATTAATAAACTACATAAATTAAATTTATATAATAAATAAACATTAATGTACCTCGAAGCGGTTGTGGACTTCCGTTTGAATGTGTTTCACTTATACCCTGGTTCCTTTATAATATGGGGCATAATAAGAGCGGCAATATCTATTAAGGTCATGTTTCTGTCCTCCTGCCCAATGTTCACGCCCGAACAGTTGTGCTCCTCTACCCATTTAACCATTCTCCGTACCTTTAAATCTCGCTGCTCAGACACTCTAATAGTCCACGCGCAAAATTTCTCGTGCATTTGTTCCCTGGGATACTTAGACCCGCGAGTTACACATCCACTACCCATTTTTTCTTTCTGCTCTCGATTGTACGGTACGTCATACCTCTTTTCACGGACCACGCAGCCACGACATGCTGCACATCCTTTTTCCTCTTGAAATAAACCCAGACGTCGATGCTTTCCGTATTCTCATCCCACATTTGAAGCCCCTCTACAATCTACTCTTCCGGTTCTTCCTCGCCTATATCACCGCAAACAAAATGGCCTGACGTTGAAGGTAGATCGGGCTCACTGTCGGTATTGTCGTCTGATGGCACGTACTCTTCGTCATTGCTAAAACCATTCCATGCAAACATCTCCTCCTCCTCGGCCAGATCTCTAATCTCATCATTTTCCCATGTCAACAGAATGGAAATCGGTAATTCAACATCCTCGTTTGCTTGTTTAGTATATTCTCAGTCTATACTCTCATGTGTAGCGCCACTTGTTTCCCCCGCTACAGCCAGTTCAGAAACAATACCAACCTAAACATCGACAATTTATTCCGCAGTGACATATGATTCTGACCAGTTTAATGCATACATGTATAAAAACATAACTGTCGGGTGGTTCTTTAAAATTATATACCGCCTGGATTCTGTCCATACTAGAGTAAATTTCAGTCGTACCACCGCCTTATCCATCCACATTCTCTGCATATCAGATCGTAAAATTGATCAAAAGAATACTGAGTATCGATGCATATTGTTGCGTTCGCAAGATTGTAATTCATACCGACTACGCCGTCGACAAGTGGAATCGCACTGCTCCAGTATATATTTAATGGAAATGTAGTAGGTGCTGAAAATATTTTCTCCCTTAATTTTATTTTTCCTATTATGGATTCGTTCGTTGTATTTATAGATAAATAATTTCGCATATTGGATATGAGAACTATTTTTTTGTACATTTTCTTGCGCTTTCTGTATTGTTGACTGGTGTCCTGTTTTTTAAAATTTTGCCTCGTTTTCCTTTAAGTTTGCATACGAAGTTAGAGTTCGCATAATGAATGCAAACTCCGTGAAAATATCCACCTTTGCTATTTTTCAGTCCACTTAAACCCTTTTTAACACCTACTACGCCACAATTCACCCTGGTTCCACACCACCAAGAAAGCCAGGGAAGACCTAACTAAATCCAACGTCTAGTAATCCGGCAGCAAATACCCTAACCTGAAACGTAAGTTTTGGGGGTTTTGAGGGAAAAAGCGCGAGGCTCAGGCGAGGTTGAGAGACAGTGAGAAGGCATGGAGGGTAACGCTCCTACAACAGTAGTATGTAGCATTACAGCTGTGGACCATATCTCTTTTACAGAACCTGCTCTCTTTGCGAAAGAATCCTTCCTGATCACACTCCTCTCTCCAGATTCTGCACCAATTCTTCTTCCAAGCGCTTCATTTGTCTTCTCGTAAGCATTTCATTCTTCTTTTAGTTTGAGAGTTATACCTCAATTGGTTTATCGAGGTATTTCCTTTGATGGACAGGTTCAATTGCTACTGAAACACAGGTGTTCAATGTCATTTTCTTTGATAGGGCCGCTAAGGTCTTGTTTGGATGTTCTGCTGATGATTTTTTTGACTTTGCCAAGTTCCATCCTTTCTGCAGGTTCATTCTCTTTTTCTTTGTTATGTTATTGAGTACGAACATAGAAATCCTTTAGGGTATTTAGGTTTTGACGAATCGATCTAACAATTCAGTCCCTTTATGCAGCTGCAAATGCTGGAAAAATAATGGAAGGGGAGATGTTTAAAATGACGCTACCCAAAGCAAAAAATGGTAATGCTTCACATTTGCGTGTTGCATCAGTGGACTAGTTTCCAACCAACAATCCTGTCTTTAAGGGAATTGTATGAGGTATTAGTTCAGCTTCTTCATTTTTATTTTCAATTCCTTAATAGATTATCTATTGTCACATAAATTATCTTTTTTTTGTTTTTTTTGGCAATGCTATTTGTTTGATTTCCGTTGTCAAATTCTGTTTGCCATGCTGATGTTATATGATTTGCAGTTTAATTAAGCACCATTTGCATATTTTCATCCAAAAACAAATAAAATGAAGCAAGAATTCTCTGAATTTCAATTAATATATCTGTGGCAAGTTTGTGAATGATATCAACAAATTGACAGAACCCAGATTATCAGATCATACAAATGACGGGAGAGTAAGTAATTGAGAACAGAGGCAAGAGCAAATGGGAGTGTTTCACTTGGGAGAAATTTCATCTTCACTTTTACTGGCAGCAATCTTCCCTTGCATCCAGCTTCTCAGCATCTGCAATGCTGCTTTTGGCTGATCCATTGGAACCATGTGACCAGCCTCATAAACCTTTTCATTTTATTAACAAACGATGCTGAAATTAGACTTACATATCTATCACAACATGCTTAAAACTAACTCTATGAGAGAAAGCTAGAGCCTGACCTTAAGAAAAGTAAGTGGGCCGTGAGTTTTTAGTTGTCCTGCTTCTGCACCATCAACCTTAAATGGAACGGCCGGAGATGCTCCGAATTCTTTCTGGCCAGACCATTCCATAGCATGAACCCATCTTGAATTTCCTGCATCAAGAAAAAAAAAAATTAAGATTGCTGTGGCAACACTAGTATTAGGTTTTAACTGAACCACAGAGGCTTACCGAGCCAGTTGCATATGAGATCTTTGTCCCCAGCATATATGAGCACCTTGATACCATCCTCAAGAAGAGCAGGAATTCCCACTTCAAGATTCCTCATCCAGTCATTTATCATTGCTTCATAAACCTCACTGCTGCACGAAACAAATTCAACATTTCCTACGCCTAGAGCATCCCTTACTGTTTTCTTGTTCAGGAATGTCTCCATGTTTGAGAAGTCATAGCATAGCTGCCCCTCACATTTCTTTCTGATATCATAGTACTGCAGATCAAATATGTCATGATTTCTCACCGACACTTAAACTATTTATTTGTCTGAAAACTTGAAGGTTGCTTACATTTATATCTCCTGCAGCATCCAAGATCTGATTGAATATGTTGTTGCACACGGTAAAGGCAGATTCGCAAGAACGTGCATCATTTGGACCTGATGAATAATCAGCATGGGAATATGATCAATCGAGAGCAGTGTTGATGATATTTCAGATATTTGGGAACAAGCAAGAAAAAGTTACCACAAGCTTCAATTGCCTTGTCACAATCTGGAATCATCTTGCTGATTTGATCATATTGATATTGTTGAATTAAGCTATTATCTAGTGCATAATCTGTGTATGCTTTATACTGAATACTAGGATTTGTCAGACCGTTGCCAATGGCAAATCCCTGTTGAATGATTTGTGTAATTAGCACAATCTATGAGAACCAAAAGAAAGTATTTTCTTTTAAAGTAATATTTGTTCATACCTTTAAATTGATATAAAGCCCTTCCTTATTTTTGTTTCCTTGATGAACTCTAGCAGCAAAGGCAGGGATATAATGGCCAGCATAAGATTCTCCAGTTATGTAAAAGTCATTTTTAGCCAACTCTGGATGTTGTTTGAAGAATGCCTGTTACAGCAGAAACTTGAGTGAATTCTAGTTGTCACAAAAACTAGAAGAAATCTGCAGACACTGACCTGCAAAAAATCATACAGGTCATTGCTAACACCATTCTCATCGTGCCGAATATCATCCTCATCGGTCGTATAACTGAATCCAGTACCGGTTGGCTGGTCAACGTAAATGAGGTTGGAGGCCTGCAATTGCATTAAAATGAAGTTGTGAGCAGCAGATTTTGGTTTAGACAAGTAATGTTGATGACATAATAATACCTGATCCCAACCATATTCATTCCATAACAGAGAGGTGGAGTTAGGAAGTTTAAAAGGTCCATTTTCATAAAACAAAGCCAACTCACTGCTGCATCCAGGCCCTCCAGTCAGCCAGATTACAACAGGATCATTCTTGCTGCTACGCGATTCGAATAGGAAGTAGAACATCCTGACAGTTTCATATTTCTGTTATTAGTTGTAAAATATTATATGTTGAGCATGTTTTGCTAATGAGAGAGTAGACAATTAATTAAGTAATGTAAAATTGCAAAGGAGTGACTACTTTGACTTTATTCAAATCTACTTGAAAGTAGCTGCACACATATATTATTGGGAAAGAAAACAAAATTCAATTATAATTATACCTGGCAGCTTTACTATGAGGAAGCTTGAAATAGCCTGCATGGTGTCCTAAGTTCTGTACAGAAGGCCCTGAATCCCCCAAAAGATTCAATTTCAATGGCTTTTCCACTATTTCTGGAACACTTAACAAAATTTCATCATTGGTTGGGATGTTGATTGAGTTTTTTGGAAATAAGTTAAGCCCTCTGATAAACTTTTCTGCTTCTAGTTTTAGTTTTGGCAAGTTGGTAGCAGAAGCAGTTGCATATGAGAATGATAAGAAAGGTGAGGTAACGGTGAGGAGAAGAAAGAAAGCAAGGAATCTGCAAGAAAAAGCTAATGACATTTTGAAATAATAGTTACCAATTTGGATTTAGTGGGTATATATAGAACTTGATCAACCAAGTTGGCTGATGATCAAGCGGTGTGAATTAAGAAAAGACTCAACTTTTTGTACTTATTTTTTGCAATATTTATGGATTTTTTTTTTCTTATTCCTTCTGTCTTTCTTTTTTACCTATTTTCTGTTTTGCAATATTTATATCATTTTTGTTTCCTTTTTAAGTCTTCCAAGCATCAAGGTTGGTCAACATGCCATATGCAAATGTTGGAATATTTTTAAAAATAAATATATTTCCTTTTCTCAACCAAATATTCACTTTCAAACGTCTCATCTTTATTATCAATTAAATTTAAAACTTAATATTGGTTTCACCTATTAGTTCAAAACATAAACTTTACTAAGTATGGGTGATTATGATGCCGGATGGGACGAGATTGTGTAATTCTGACAGCAATATCAAATTTTTAGGTTATAAAAAATATATTTTTCTTTCATCCCAATAATTAAGTTGTATAGAAAATAGTACAGAATTTCAAATATGATATTTGAAAATTCGATTTTGTTAGAAAACATTGAATAGTATACTAAATAAATTGAATCATACAATTCGAAGTAAATAAATAATATTCACAACTATAAAATATTATTCTCAATGAAATTTGTATAGAATAAAAGTATGTTTTGGTTTAGCCGTCTAATTTATATTTTAAGATTATTTAATATATGTTTCCCACTTATTTCTTATAAACACCAGATGTAAATAAATTTTTAAAAGATATGTTGTTTTTGCAGGTTTGCTTAATTAATTAGGTAATATTTATCCTGAATTAAAAAAGGTAATATTTTTCCTAAAACAATAATTATTAGGTAATTTAGCATCATAATATCAATCCTATTAACCACAAAATCTAAAATAAATAAAGTCAAAGTGAAAGGGATATTGAAAAATCTGAACGCAGCTGTGTTAAATCAAATTGTGGGAAGAGTGATCTGAATAATTAGGCAGGCAGAGTTAGCCCCAATTTTGATTACAAAAAAATGAAGATTTATAATTATGAATTTCATGTCATGAATATGAATATTGGTGTCATTATCTAATCATTAATTCCATATATAGGACTATGTCCTTAATTGGAATGTAAAATTAAGTATAGTAATAACCGATCCACCTTCCACTAGGTACAGAGACTAATATTAATGTTGAATCCTCATACACAGAGAAATAATGAAATAAATTGATATATAAGGAATTCCAGACTTTAGACACTTTTGAACAAAATTACTATCATTTTCAAGATTAGAGGATACTTTTTTTTCTCCAATTTTAGGAAGAAAAAAAAAAAGAATACATTTTTTTCTTTCTTTGTTATTTTTACTTTTTTAGTCGTTTAACTTAATAATAAATTGTATCTTTCAGGGAAAAAAAAAACTTAATGATAAAATGCATGCCAAAGCTTAACGTATTACGTATTGATAACTGCATATGAATAAAATTCTGTTCAGGGTGAATGATAAAGTTCACACCATTATTATGAACTAACATTAAGAAAATTAAAAAAAAAAAATCTTATAATGGTTAAGATGAATTCTAATACAATTGATAATTTGGAAAGGAAAAGACAAGGTGTAACCTAGTGAAGTGTATTTACAATCATAGCTCCCCACACTAATTTTTTTAAAAAAAGAAAGGTGAAGAAAAGAAATGTGGAATAAGCAATTTTGATGGAGTTAACTTTAGAGAAAAGGGAGAGAGAGAGTTTAAGGTTAGTTAGAGGAATTAAAGGATAATATTGCGTACAAGATATGTAGAGAGACCCCATTACCCTGAAAGCAAGGTTTTTTTTTTTTTTTTTTAATGAAAGACAAATATTTTTATTAATGGATTAAGAGTACAACAACATAAAATATTATAAATACAATAATTCTTAAAAAAAAGAGATGTAACATAATTAAGGAAATCATCATCAAAGACAATTAGTGATCACATAGTTCAACACTTCAATTGATCTTTCTACGAAACTCTCTGGAAAATCTAGAGAATAGTATTAGATCTATTCTTTTCCGACTAATAAAAATCTTCCAGCTCTAAAGATAAAGATCACTAAACTAACAAAACTCTTTCTGAAAGAGAAAAATCAAATCTAGATAAAAAAATAAAAAATATCAAATTTCTCCAATGGATACAGTTCTCTTAAAGAGAAAAATAAAACCTCACCAGCTGAGAAAATAAATTAGAATTTAAGTTAAAATATACTAAATCCAGAAATTTATTTAATAAAACATAAAAAAAATTAAAGAAACAAAATGACTGATGAAGACCGATAATAGATTTAAAAGTCCAAAAGGTGAAAAAAAAAAAAAAGAGTCGACAGAGTTTTAATGGAGAGAAAATAAAAGAAAAATAGAGCAAACCGTGTATTTAAAAATGTTTATTTTCCTTGAAAATAAGGTTAATGAATTCAACACAATGCATATGATGCGTAGCGTAAAACATTGAGTTCCTTTAACGTTTCAAGACAAATATGCATGACGTCTTTCGGATTTTTATTATACTACATCTATATATCTTAGATGCAAACAATAAGAGGATAATCTCCTAAAAAAATAAAGAATATAAGGGGATAATATATAACAAACAAGGAAGACAAAAAATATTACTTTATCCATTACAAAATATCTAATAATTTAGACATTTAAATTTTGTCTTAATATAATTTATTAACAATATGGTTTCTAATTAAATTGACGGGGGCAAATTGAAATTACAACTAATTATCTAATATGAAATTCAATTCAAAAAGGATATGTATAAATAATTTTTTATTTTAATTTAGAAAAAAAAAAATAATTCACTAAATATTAATAGTATTTTAAAAATTTTGTTAAAAAAAGAAAAACGGACTCTCTACAATTTTAATAGAAAATATGTACAATAATACAACAACTGCAGTTAAACAATTATAAAATAGTAATAAAAAATAGTATAACAGTAATTTAACATTTTTTTATAATTATATAAAAGTAGTACAACAACACTACAACATTAACTAAATATTTATTTTATAATAGATTCATTTTACAAATTAAAAATAAAAATATCTTTACTTTAAAATTAAAATAAAAATTAAATTCATTTACCTAATAATCCTATTTAAAAACCTAATGGAAGCTATCCTACAAATAATACAAAAATGGTATCAAATTACTGTACAGACTACTAATTAAAAAAAATTTCTATTTTTAATATATATATATATTAAAAAAAAAAAAGATCATAGAAGTATATGAATTATAGCACTACACATAAATTTTTTAATAATCCTTTATCCGTCCTAAATATAATTATTTGTCATAGTAAGGAATAATATCAAAATTCAAGGTAAAAGAATATCAAAACTTAATTTAACTTTTACAAACCTCTTCCATTTAACCATAAATTTTTCAGTCTGAATTTAAAATTAAATCTAATTTTAGCAACATCAAAATTGAAGCCATGAGAGACGCTTGCAATTGCTGAGCAAGGAACAGAACTTATTTATTATGTAACGTAAAATAGTTTATGAAAAATTAATTTTTAATAAATCGTTTTGATATTCATTTATAAAATTTAAAATTTGAGAAATATTTTTAGTTGAGTGTATTAATAAAAAAATTAATTTGAAAACATTCATCTATCTTCCATTTCAATCTAGATCAAAAATTCAATCCATTAAAATTTTTGTATATTATATTATCTGATATTGTTTCTTAAATTTTGAATCGGAGCAAATCAAATTTTCATAATATATAGATTTTATTGAAAAAGAGATTTGCCTAATTCCCAAATTCTATAACATACAATATTATTAGATTATTCAATTGAATTGTATAGATTAGAAATATGTATCTGATATCATTGTTTGTTAATTCCGATCGTTGTTTGTTGATTCCGAATGCGATGAAAAATTGTTGGTTTATGAGTTCATAAAGGTTACACGATTAGATTTGTGGTATCTTACTCAAGAAACTTAAGTTCTATCTTGATATTATGTTCCATCTTGATATTATGTTCTCTGAAGATCACGATCATATATATACTTTATTTTAGGGCTTAATTGTATTTCGGTCCTTAAACAAAACAGAAACACCTAACTAGTTTCTACAATTTAATTACTATAAGGTTTTGACATATCTATAGTCGATATTCCAAATTTGATCACCAATTTAACCAATTATTTAAATTTGACTACCGTATGCCTTAATTATTTACATATGTAGCCTACACTTATATAATTAATTACTGAATAATCCTAATAATCTCTCACTTGGGCTAATATATGCTAAATAAAATGCATACACCTTAATGAGCTCAAAATAACATAGTCATACACAAGGTGTCCCTAAAAATCCTGTTTATTGATCATATTGATAAAGAACTAAAGGATCAGTCGCAACATTTATCGTGACTATAACCATCATCAATCACATTACCAAAATTCTTAAATGACATAGATCAATTATAAAAGTGTAGAATGAAGATTACATGCAATGTGATCCAATCATTCATGTTTTCAACTGGTCAACTTAAGCGAGTTCAATCATAAATATAACACAGAGTGAAAAACACATAATTAAATAAAAATCTGAATTTTATGCAAAAACTGAATGTACTTTACAAAATCTATCTGATACCAAACCGAACATATATAAACATAATGTAAACATAATGAACTAATTCCTACTGAAATTAAACAATCTCAAACGATTTGACAATCATATGAGCAGTGTACTCATGAAATACCTTCGATATTACTGCCTTAGTAAGCAAATAAGCAATCATGGGGTTTGTTCCAATATGCTTTATGGATATTTGTCTACTCTGTATTTTCTTCCTCTACAGCTAAGAACCAAACATTGAACAGCTCTTACTATAATTTGAGAACAAAAATGCTGAATTATTGTCACATTAAAACTTTATTGGCATTTCAAATGTCACCATAATTTATAGCCCTTTGACATTCAGCAAAGTCAAAATCTCTGACTGGATATCTCATAGCATACTACAAATTCCACTTCCATAAGGAATGTAACCTGATGTGGATCTTCTGCTATTTCAAACATCCGTCAAAGTCAGAACCAAAATACCAAATGATGTCAAACTGATATGAAATTTTATACGTGAGTGTGAATACTCGAATTTTGAGGCCCGAAAAACGGATTTCCGCAGACCGCAAACAGTCAAGCCGGACCGAACGTTTTCGAAAAATAGTGCCGGAAGTATGCCTTCATGGTACTTAAAATGTCCGGGATTTTACGAGGGTCATAGAAATGCCCTCGGAAAAGTCGTCGGAGTCCCGGAATGTCCCGAAAAGACTTCGGAATGAAAAACGCGCGAGTTGCGAAAGCAAGGCAACCTTGGCCGCTGTGAATACTTGAATTTTGAGGCCCGGAAAATGAATTTTCACAGACCGCGAACAGTTGAGCCGGACCGGACATTTTCGTGAAACAGTGTCGGAAGTATGCCTTCATGGTACTTGAAATGTCCGGGATTTCACGAGGGTCACAGAAATGCCATCGGAATAGCCATCGGAGTCCCGGAACGTCCCGAAAAGGCTCCGGAACAAAAAACGCGCGAATTGCCCTGGCCACCCAAGGAAGGCGCCTCTGGCCGCCCTCCAGGGCAGCCCTACCCCCCTCTGGAGGCAGCCCTGACCGCCCTCCAAGAGGCGCCCCTAGCCGCCGTCCAAGGCAGCCTCGGCCGCCCTCCAAAGGCAGCCCTCCCCGCCCTCCAAAGGCAGTCCCGACCACCCTCGACAGCAGCCCGGGCCACCCTCGGTTGACTTTTTGGCCGAGAATCACCTATAAATACCCCCCAAAACCATCATTTTCTTCACACCTTGAGCTGTGTTGACAGTCGCTCTCTTCTCCCTTCTTGCCTACGGTGATTCTTCATCTCAAAGACAATTCTTTACTGCTTTCTGCATTGCATTTCTTTGATAACTTGCATTTGCATATATAAATCATAATAAACATAAGTCCAAATCAATCTGAAGTTGAGGAGCGGACGCCAACTAACTCAGGTATATTCCGAAAATTTATCTCTTTGATTTAATTCTCTTTTATCACATCTTGTCTCATGCATACATGACATATTGCATCTCATAAACACACACTTTTGGCTAATATGCCCTCATGATCATTTGATTTGGTCGTCGCGCCACTTAAATCAAATCTTTCGGCCACAGCGCCACTTAAATAACTCTTTTGGCTACAACGCCTAATCAAACACACTTTTTGGCCGCAGCGCCATATCAAATCAACTCTTTTGGCTACAACGCCTAAATAATCAACCTCTTTTGGCCGCAGTGCCACACTAAAAATCATATTTTGGCCCCTAGGCCTAACAAATCACTATTTCCCTCAATAGAAACATACAAAAATCACACTTTTGACCACGGAAGTCATAAAACTCCTTTTTCGGTCATTAGACCAACCAAAATCACACTTTTGACCACGGAAGTCATAAAACTCTTTTTTCGGTCACTAGACCAACAAAAATCACACTTTCACCGTAGAAGTCATAAAACTCTTTTTTTCGGCCACTAGGCCTAAATTTCACACATTTCGACCACGGACGTCGATAAACTCCATTTTCGACCGCGGAAGTCGATAAACTTCTTTTCGGCCACCAGGCCTATATTTCTATCACGGACGTCGATAAACTCCCTTTTTGGGGCTAAATTCACTTTCACACACTCATAGCATGCATACATGCATACATCCACTTCATCACCTTTAAATAGGCAATTCGAACTGCATTGATCTTGATCTCTCATTCAAATGAGAGTATGTAGGCATATTCGAGATATAACCTTGAATAGCAGCTCTCCCCTCTCCCTTTTTTACACCTTGTCCAAATCTACATTCCTACATCACATACATTTAGAAGAAAGGACCATTGGATATGAATGCATGACATAACCTATGAATCCACCTCGGGTTCAAAGACTAGTGCATTTCATCCATTAGGGCGAGTAAAATGGAGTCACTGATGGGTTCTTTCTTAATTTTTCCCCTTTAACAAAATAAATTAAGTGGCGACTCTACACACACACATTTCACCTCGAGTGAACACCCCCGGTCAACCGACTTCCCTCGCGGCTCGGCCTGGCGGCTCGGAGGGTCCGGTAAGGGTTCACAGCCGCCCAATGAAGGCAGCCTTGGCCGCCCTCTGTAGTCAGCCCTGGCCGCCCTCCAGAGGCAGCCAAGGCCGCCCTCCAAGGGCAGCCCTGGGCGCCCTCGGTTGAATTTTGGCCGAGTTTAACCTTATAAATACCCCCCAAAACTTCATGTTTCTTTACACCTTGAGTTCTGTTGACAACCGCTCTCTTCTCCATTTTTTCCTACGGTGATTCTTCATCTCTAGGCAATTCTTTACTGCTTTCTGCATTGCATTACTGTGATAACTTGCATTTACATACATAAACATAATAAAAATAAGTCTAAATCAAGCTGAAGCTAAGGAGTTGTAACATCCTCTACTTATACTCTTACGTCATAAAACATGCTATACTTTTTTTTTAAACATAGCATACGTCACATGTTGATATCTTTGTTTAATCTCTAAAACATATACCACATACATATCAAACATATAACAGCATTCAATAACTTTACTCTTTTACCATATCTTAGGTTAACTGGTCATTCTCTGTACTATGGGCATATATCAACATAGCATGCTTTACATATATCAAAACATTCATCATATGCCACAAAAGCACGTCTATACTATAACTCTCCACAGAGATCTCCTATATGAGCAACATAGACATTTAAGCACTTTTATTCTCATTTTTTTTTACCTAAGTCCAATTCAAACATTAACATACATATAACCAAAAGCATAAACCAAATATCAAACATAACATATTACAAACCAATAACCTATTTATCCCAAAACTTTAATAACAAAACATGTGACTTATAGACATAATCAAAACATATAACACCGCTACATGTAATGCAATGATGTTCATCATGCATATGTCATGCCATACCTTATTTACTATAATATATATATATATATATATATATATATATTCTTTTAATCATGAGCATTATTAATAGATTACAAACCATATGACAAATAACATTTATATGATAAGATGATTATAATAATGAAATGCGAGAGAGAGATCCTAAGCTTCGGCTGACCGACCCAGGGGTAGGATGACAGAACTGACGCTGTCAGATGCTCCAAGAGAAACCTAGAATCATGTAAAGGCAATTTAATGAGTTGCGAACTCAGTAAGTGCAAACTATGCCATATATCAAAGCAATAATGTCATAAATGCATAAGGTTAAACTGAACCTGTCATAGGCACTCATCTTTCAGAACTCCTCTTATCCAAATAATCACAAATACTATCATCTGTGTTACTTCACATATTCATATAAGTCCTTACACCATTATATGGAAGTATAAACATAACATATAAGGCAATATAATCAAAACATATCAATAAAACCATCTTTATCATATAAATCATCTTTGTCATATAGTCATCTTTATTATATAATCATCTCTATCATATGAATACCTCTATCATATAAATATCTCTGTTATATAAACATTTCTGTTGTATAAACAACTCTATCATATGAACAACTCTGTCATATAAACATTTTTGTTATATAACCAACTCTGTCATATAAACATTTCTGTTATATAACCATCTCTGTCATATAACCATCTCTGCTATATAAATAACATTGCCATATAAACAATTTTGTCATATAAACACTTTTATCATATAGTCATCTCTGTATGCATAAAATGCTATATGTCATGTTTTCTCTGTTAATTAGTTGTGATTATCGACCCAGTGTTACCCCGGGAATTTCACCCAATATCAACCCTGTGGCTGGATCCAGCAAATGAGGAAGACCCAGAATAACCGTCGGTCAAACCACTCACTATAGCAATATGAGGAAGGCCCGGAATAACCGTCGGCCAAACCTCTCTCTGTAACAATATGAGGAAGACCCGGAATAGCCGTCGGTCAAACCTTTCTCTAGATTCGAAGATCATCTCTGGATATAGGACCTGCAGGTCTTTCTATATCAAATAAGCCCGTAGGCATCACTGTAAAAACCCGTAGGTTTTTCCTGGTGAAATTTGCACACACTAGCCTCGGTAATCACAACACCTGTAATTATGTCCTGTGAAATGCATTTATGCAATATGTACATTCCATATCAATATCTCTCATATAATCATATAGCCGGATTTCAGTACCGGTGGAAAATCAT